>CAIGQW010000317.1:2238228-2250247 GCA_903798125.1 Danio choprae | reverse complement strand
GAAACGCCAACTGACCCAGCCGAGGCTCGAACCAGCGACTTCTTGCTGTGAGGCGAACGTGCTACCCACTGCGCCACTGTGAGGCCTGAATGAATGATATTTTAATATATTTTTACTTTCAAAATTACCTACAACTGGAAGCAATTATTAAATTATTATGTGTACACAAAATATTTATAATATTGAAGTAATGATTAAGAATGATGGAGAAAACTGATGCAACTACCAGAAGAACTGGAGGATATGTGAGCATTCAGGTTATTAAAGACCATAAATTAATTTAAATATATAAATATTATTTTTTCCTTCTAATGAATAAGTTGTCTAGGCCCTCTTATTATGTATAAAAATTATGAGAAGATTCTGGTTATTACTGATGTATGATTTAAAATGCATGATATTAATTTATTTAAAAATAAATGTCATTTATTAAATGTATGTAACATATTTTAGCCTTTAAAATGAAGCCTTTTACATGTAATGATTAGGATGTGCAGGTTTCTAAATGTATTGAATACAGCTTTCCCTTGAAAAATACATAAAATATATTTTATGTATCTATTTTATATAACATTAAGATGTGCAAGCTTACTAACTGTTTATACATCAAGTGTCAGCATTCGATTGACAAAACAATGGATGTATTGACATACAGTATTTTTTAAAACCTTTCTTAGGTGGCCATGTGCTCATAATCTTCTATAACAGTTAAAAACCACCTACTATTACATTATGAGGCTTTATCTTTTGATTATGTTTTCATAAAGTAGATTAATGCATCTTAATGATCATCAAACTTGTTCCCATCAAAAAGCACGAGCTTATTCAGGAAATTGAGAAATTCAATAAAGAGTGAGCTTTACTTTAAATGTTAATCCTGCACTTGCAGAACAGGCCACAGATCTGGGTGATACATTTGAGAGGAGATGTGACGTCTGATAGTAGCCACTGCGCTGTAAGAACTGAGAAGGGGCCCTCAGTTTGAGGAGGCTTCGTTATGGAGATTAGCTCACCGTCCATGCTAATATAAACCATGTAAACCAAACATCTCCCTTTCTGTGCCTGTGTGTATAGACCATACCGATCCACCATAGGGACCCCAGTGGTGCTTTTTAATAAGTGGGGCATTACAAAGCAGCTTCCTGAGACTGCAAACTAGCCTGAGAGAGAGAGAGAGAGAGAGAGAGAGAGAGAGGGGGGGGGTTCTACTGCAGTCGAACAGGAGGGATGAGATCCTTGCTGCAGTTACAGAGTAGAAACAAATTAATTTTGATGAATATTTTCAGAGATTTTCCCAGCCCAATCTCACAAGGAAAGATAACTATTTGATGTATTGTCAGATAAGTGGCTAATTTGTACAAATGCAAAGTTTAATTTGTATGAAAATGTATCATCAATCAGTGGCTGCGTCTGAAATTGCATACTTCCCTATATAGTATGTTAAAATCAGTAAGCGAGCTGAGTATTCATATGTTTGAATTCATAGCATTCGAAAAACATTTTAAACCCTAGGCCTTGGTTATTCAGTGCAAGTCAATGGCTACTGGCATTTTGCAAAACAAAATGAATCCTTGTGACAATAAATTGAGGTCTTATGAAGCGATGCGTTTGCTAGAAACTGAACATTATTTACAATATTATTACCTTTCATCCACAGACAAGAAGAGCAGGGCTGAAGCAAATACCACCAATCAACTGTCACAACACGCTTGTTACAAGCTGCATATACTGTATATAACAGCCTTCTATTTAATCAAAGGGAATGTAGATGTGTTTTCCGAGTATTAAAGGGATAGTTCCCAGAACTGAAAATTCTGTCATCATTTACTTTACATTTTCCAAGCAGGTTTGATTTTCTTTCTTCTGTTGAACACTAGATATTTTGGAGAACTCTGGAACCATTGACTTTCATTTGTTTTCCTACTATACAAGGTAAATGTTACATGTTTCTTAAAAATATCTTCTTTTGTTTTCAACAGAATAAAGAATAAGTGAGTAAATACAATTTTTGCGTGAACTATCCCTTTAATGGCAAAGAAAGCACTATCTACTTGGGAGTGACCATGTGTGAGGTTTTTCTGGGAGGCTATGATTCACAAAGTGAATCTCAAAGAGGAAGTGTGGATTCAGAATGTCTGGATAAACAGATCAGCCCTTTTTGAGTTGTAGCACCTGCTGCATCATGACACAAGGAGCCAGTTTCTACAAAAAAATCCTCAAATTTATCTTTAAACAATGATTATGTGGCCTTTATGGACACCATGTGCTAATAAATGTGACCAAAAAAATCAGTTAATGTGTGTGGACACCTATGTGGATTTATTTACATGTATGGAATTTTTTGTAAAATGTATATATTTCGATTAACCATGCCAGCTTTAAGGTCTACCTCAGCTTTTCTTTGTCAAACATGTACTGTATGTGAACATACTGCACATACGTCTGGCTGGCCACTGATACACAATGCAAATCTCCCTTTAGCAAAATTTTGTACTATTTTTGTCTATAAACACCACAGCTGGCATCTATTTGTGTCCCACAATGATTTTAAATGACCTTGCTCACATGGCCCGTCTCTCCGAACTACCACTCAAAAAACTCGTCGTCTCACATTGAGGGGTCTGAAAACAAGTTGTTGTATCTATAAAAGGACTAGTGCTTTGTGGCAGACGGCTCTTGCCTCAGGAGATATTTTCCCCTCGGACACTAGCTTCACAAAAGCAGCCAGTGTACTGCGGCAATTCCCTTCCTAATCTTCAGTATCCTCTTACCCCCAACTCTCCTCACCCAAAACCTCCTTCATCTTCGCCATCGATATAATAAGTCTACAGTGGCCATGATTTGGTGTCGTGTCTCTGACCTCTGGCTCGTGAGCACGCGTTGATAAGGAGATGGATCTATTTATTTCTGCACCGGATTTGGCTAATAAAGATAGACAAGCAGCTTGTCGATGACTCGTGACATCTCGTCTTCAAAGCCGCGTTGGGTGAAATGCGCTGGTTTTTGTTCTGTACTGTGTGCAATGAAGGCTGGAGGAAGGGAGGTTATAAGTATAGGCTATTCGTCTCATGGCACGATTTACTTCAACCAAAATTTACTGTGCGGTTTGACCAAACACCTGTTTGAAGCGCAGCTGTTTCTACCAGTTATTCTGGCATTGTAAATTCCCTGTGATCAGACAGTAACATATTTTACATGTGGAAAATGTGTACCACACATATTTTGTGAATGTCAAAAGAGTCAAAGTGGCCGGCAGAAGGTTCGGGGTGTGTGGTGAATGTAGCCTATTAGAAAGACGTTTTATAGCTTGGAAATTGTGTGAACTAAATGCTGTAGGTTATGTTCTGAACTACACAGAGCAGATTTTTGTGTGAAGGGTGGAATTTTCGATCCAAGATGATCATATTTGGGTCATATTCCCTGTACTAAGCTGTATTTTTGAAGCTTATTGATAATGGTGCCCTCTGTTGACGTAATGTTGTAGTGCAACTCCTTTTATTTAAGTCCTCACTTGATTAGTAAAATACTATTAATACTGAACTTGTAAATAGCTTTTGAACAATGATAAAATATCTTATAACAGCATAAACTTATAATAAATGAACTAAACAGAATCAACATTTAATTGAACTGAGCTGAGAACTGACATTTGTCTTGGTGCAGGTGCTTTAAGTGATCATATTTTTATGTTATATTTATAATTACATTCTAAATAATTAAAAACGTCTTGTAAAAAATGGCTCAGGCCTAGTTATTTGACGGGTAGCAGTGTGAAGATTTAAAACATCAGATAATTCTTATTTTGAGGATGCACTGTGATCCCTTCTGGCTTTAAATATTTCATCAAATAACTCTTGTTCTGTATATGCCTAATAAGATTTTTTTTGCTGTATAAACTGCTGTTAGACTAACTGATATATTTTAAGTGTCTTCTGTAAGTAACTAATTATTGCCCATATGAACTATGCCCCTTTTAATATTTGGATGCTTGAAAACCCCTTTACATCTCTGAACAATTACACTGAACACATCTCACAGCTGAAGACATTGTGTTCATCATTAAAAAAAAAAAGACTGACTCATTAGAGTCATTTGTGCATGAATCACACTATTGGCTACTTATGTCTTTGGCTCATGAAAAAGAATTGCTTAACACAAGTCATTTGTTCAGGAATTGTATTTAATTTACTAAACAGATCAGTGAGTCATAAGAGTCACTTTCACAACTACAAATATATTTGCACCCATCTTTTATAGTTGTTGTTTTTGGTGTGCAGCACGGTGGTGCAGTGGGTAGCACAATCACCTCACAGCAAGAAGGTTGCTGGTTCGAGCCCCGGCTGGGTCAGTTGGCGTTTCTGTGTGGAGTTTGCATGTTCTCCCTGTGTTTGCGTGGGTTTCCTCCGGGTGCTCCGGTTTCCCCCACAAGTCCAAAGACATGCGCTATAGGTGAATTGGGTAAGCTAAATTGTCCATAGTGTGAATAAGTGTGTATGGATGTTTCCCAGTGATGGGTTGCAGCTGGAAGGGCATCCGCTGCGTTAAACATATACTGGATAAGTTGGCAGTTCATTCCGCTGTGGCGACCCCAGATTAATAAAGGGACTAAGCCGAAAAGAAAATTAATGAATGAATGTTCTTGGTGTGAACAGGCCAAACCACATTATTATTTTTTAGCTGTAATTCAAATGGTTTTCAAGATCTTTAATAAATATAAAGATGAAAGGCATAATACGATTTAAATGTTGGCATTATAGTTACATTTTAGTTTGGTGTTCAGGAAAACCAGCATGCTAACATTTTTAGCTTTAAGTTAAGGTTGCTTTTAACTGTCTCGCCTGTCTTCCGAAAGCAAAATAATTTGAATGTCATACAGAAACACACATTTGTAATGTAATTCTCATATCAATGTTTGGTAAAAGTATCAATACCAAAGACAGCTTCATCAATATATCAGTACTGCGCTGTCAATGTGCCCATCCCTAACACAGTGTTCTTTATAAAGTTACATCGCCAACTACTGGCCTGGCATGAATAATACATCGCTTTTAGTCATTTTCATCTTTCCATGTGAACCAGTATCATTTTGCTATTTGCTAATAAACTATTTCACCGCTAATAAACAATATCACCTCAGTATAATTCAGTTCTAATCCTAGAGCTTCTTCCCACAGTCACATTTATAGACTAAGCATAGCAATGTAATGGTTAAATCACTGGGAGAGAAACTGGAAGCAGGGTCTCCATGTACTGCACAAGCCTGAGATGGCAGCTGAATCCCACTGTCCTTCCTCCACCATCCCACAATGCACATGTGGTGTCTGGATGCCGACACGCTCCGCTCTGCACCCTGTGTGTGTGAGGATGAACACCCGGATCCACTGACCCGCATTAGAAAAGTTCAGCCAGCCTCTCCAGCTGTGATGCACGGACAGTGACTGGATGTCTTCATTGGTCAATTGGCTGAAACATCAATTTTCACCCTTTTAAGAGGGACAAATAGCCATTCAAAATTAAAACAAACTGAATCAGTGTGAAGCATCTTCTGAGTTCTTTCAGTGGCCTTTCCAACAGCAAAAGGCATGGTATATTATCAAAGAGACTAGCTATTTCTGATATATATTTATGCCCTTGATTAACACTAATGACTATTTTTATGCATTTGGCAGATAATTTTATTCAAAGCAATGTTGTATTTTCAAAGAGAACTGTAAGAATCTAATTCACTTCAGCATTGGTAACATTTTGTATCCATAAATATCTTATATGACAACATTAGTGTTTGTTAAATATCTCAATGCATCATTTAGTCTGCATGCAGAAAACTATTTTGATTTATGCATGAGGAATACGTTAACTACAACTGTAAATTGCATGCACTATTTAATCATTTTGATGATCAGAGGTTTCCCAGTGATGGGTTGCAGCTGGAAGGGCATCCGCTGCGTAAAACATATGCTGAATAAGTTGGCGGTTCATTCCGCTGTGGCGACCCCAGATTAATAAAGGGACTAAGCCGAAAAGAAAATGAATGAATGAATGATCAGAGGATCCAGGTTTGATTTGAAGAATGGTCTGAATGATTAAGGTTTACACAGTAATGTTTTTTTTAATAATTTATTAAGAAATAATAGTACTAAAATATGTGCAAGAACAATTTGTGGTTAATTTTGCTGTGGTCGACCCCAGATAAAAAAGAAGAAGAAGGGAATAAACCAAAGAAAAGTAAGTGAGTGAGAAATAATAGTAACTTTTGAAAATTCTATTTTAAAATCAAATATGTAATCACATTTTTAATATTTAGAAAGATAAAATGTAATTATCTTAGAAGTTGCTCTTAAAAACCCATATTGAACAACCTACGGTAATATTAAATATATTTTGATATTGTATTTTAATTTAATACTGTTTGTGACCTTAAAATTCATTCATTTTCTTTTTGGTTTAGTCCCTTTATTAATTAGGGGTCGCCACAGCAGAATGAACCGCCAACTTATCCAGCATATGTTTTACACAGTGGCTGCAACCCAACACTGGGAAACACACATACACTCTTGCATTCCCACACATACACTACGTGAAGTTTATTCATAAGCTAATTTGGAGAGGATCACGTGCTTATGATTGCTGCGGCTGGTCCCGCATTATCCAATTCATGATTCACCAATCAGACGATTCCTAAGCCACTATAAATACCCTAAGTTTCATATCACAGCCATCTTTGTTTTGAAGAATCCCCCCTTCCACCCCTACTCCTCCTTTCCTAGATGGGTGGCACGGTGGCCCAGCGGTTAGCACTGTTGCCTCACAACAAGAACGTCACTGGTTCTAGTCCTTACCAAGCCAGCCGACGTTTCTGTGTGGAGTTTACACGTTCTCCCCGTGCTCACGTGGGTTTCCGCCGCGTTCCCCGGTTTCCTCCCACCGTCCAAAAACACGCAACTTAAGTTAATTGACTAATCCAACTCTGCATCTAGACGTGCTCCTAGTAAGTAGTCATCTCAAGAGCAATCACTATCTGTTCATTAGCTACTACAGCAGGGGAGTTCTCCAGATCTACCTGAGCTCAAACTCCCCTCTCGCCTTGCAAACGGGAGGGAGCCCCGGGCTGGAGGATCTATGAGCTCAGGGCTCTCTCCTGGGACAGCATGCCAAACAAGCTTTATAACCAATCATCAGCTAAGTGTGAACTCTTGAAGGCCAATTTAGTTTATTCAATTCACCTATACCGCATGTCTTTGGACTGTGGGGGAAACCGGAGCACCTGGAGGAAACTCATGCGAACACGGGGAGAACATGCAAACTCCACACAGAAATGCCAACTGACCCAACCGGGGCTCGAACCAGCAACCTTTTTGCTGTGAGGCGATCGTGCTACCCACTGCGCCACCGTGACGCTGACCCAAAATTCTTACAGAAAGAAATATATATCTACTAAAAAAGTTACCTTATATTTGATGAAAAATGGCAAACTGCTTAACATCACATTATTTATCATTTGACTGTACTGTCATATGTGTATGTTTGTGCAAAGAAAACCTATACATACTGTACCATATTATTTATGGTGATAACAAGTCCCAGCATTACACATCACATAGGATTTGGTTTCTTCTGTTTTTATTGTAAGTATATCAGGGTGTTTCATGTCACATTTTTGTTATTCATTTTACCAACTGAATATATCACATTAGTTTCAAGTGCATTACCCTGATTGTGTTTTGTCTCTGTGTAAACGTAAAATATGAATGCACCAATATGCCATTCGGTAACACCAGAAATACTCTATATTTTTATCATGACGTTCCGTCAACCACAGCTGTTTTTAACAATCCACAGAATTATAATTGTTAGATTTTAAATGTAGAAAGTGAGAGGACAATGGTAAATCATCCATTTGTTTACCGTAGTGATATGTGTGAATGAGCTCGTACTAATTATTTTATCCCTTTTAACATGCATGTTTAAACAACTGTATGTTTATAGCAACTCCTCTCAAACTGGCTAATGAGGTGTTACAAACATGTAAACCAAGCCAAGTATTAACAGAAAAATCTCTGTTCTCCATTACCATTGCTATGTGAATCCACAGCACCATGACCAACGGCCCAAATGCTAACATGTTGGCAGAGTATTAAAGTCAGGGAAAGAGTACGAACAAGAAAGACAGAGAGGGGGGAGAAACATTATACCATGATGTTTTGGGTGTAAATCTTCTGTGTGGAAGGGGATTTTGAGGTTTTCAGAGGAAGCGATGGTAAATCGATGGAGTCCATATGTTATCAGAGGTCAGGGTCTTCTGTAAGTGACATTATGCATTGCAAAACCAGAGCCAGCTATAGCAGATGAAGGCAAATGCAGTCTGTGCGGAAGCTACCATGTGAGACGGGGGGAGAGATTGCTATCCGTCATGCCATGGCAGCATGTACTTTTAGTCTTTAAGACTGTACTAATAGGCTACAGTCACTGTCAGGGTTTACTTTCGACTACTTTGGATATATTTTGAATTTACTTGTAGGTGTGAATCTTGAAATACCCTGTTCAGACAGCTGCTTAAGTATGTAGCACAGCATGTAATTTTTGCCTTTAGAGAATGCATATTCAGAATAAACAAGGCATAGTTTGATAACATTGTGACTGAGTGTGGAATTATGGGAGTCTTCATTACATCCTATGGGACACCTGCAGAAATTATATTCATGAATGAGCTAAAGTATTCAAAACGTAATATTGTGGTAATATGAAGCAGAGTAAGGATGAAAGTCATGGAAGCAAAACAAGACCGTATAAGCAAGTGTTGAGAGATGAGGGTGATGCGGCACGAAAGCAGCTGAGCTTTTATTATGCCACAGTCATATAATCATAAATCATAATCATAAAATATGGCATGTGCTTTGTTCTTTATGTCAAACATGTAAAACATGCACATTTATTTTTTATTTATCTTGAAAAAGAATGAATGTACGGTGGCCGAGAGAACTCAAACGCGCTGCAAGTGAAAGTGTTATAGGTCATTTAAAAGTGAAAAAGATGTAATTGATTACTCACCCTCATGTCATTCCAACCCCCTGAGAATGTCTTCAGAATACAAATTAAGATATTTTAGGTGAAATCTCCTCCTTAGACAGCAAGCTTCCCGGCTAGTTCAAAGTCAAGAAAAATACCAAAAACATCCTCAAAATGTATGCTTTTGAATTATATTATGAGACCTAGATCTTTCTTCCAACAAATTTTACCTTGAAAAGTTTGAAAAAGTGACTTTTTTTTCTTAACATTTGTTTAAAGAGATATATTGTCTCGGTTGGTGTTGTATATTATGGTATAAAAATCTTGTAATAAACTGCCAGTGCATTTTCTTTTATTTTTGCAGACTTAATATTCGATATATTATTTTTTATACATTATATTACCTCAAAAGCAGCATCAGTTGCATGAACAAATATACAGTACTGAGAAGAGATTGTCGAATAACTTCATAATTTTAATTTTCAATAACATAATTTTAATTTTGAGCTCTCTCATCCACCTTAAAGTAGCGTCAGATTACGCAATCTCTTCTAATTGGTGCGAGCAGTAAACAACTGTATTAACCCATTTGCATTTTTGATCCTGTTAACTTTATGACATACAACAACAACATCAAAAAAAAAGAAAAAGAAAAGAAAGCTAAATGTGTAATTTGTCTTTGGAAAGCTGAGATTCTTGTGATTCAAATGATGCAAATCATACAACAAAACACTTTTCTAAGGTATTGTTGTCATATTTGAAACTTGGCTTGGGCTTGATGCCTCATGCTGTGATCCCATTGTATTTTCTAGATTATATCTACAAGCTACAGTCATCTGCAGACATCTGTTTACAATAAATACATAAATAAATTAAAATATAGGCTGAATGTTTTTTTTCCTTTTTCCCCTTTTTAGTTTGTTCAAAGTCCTATTACTCAGTACCAGTAAGCATTACCGTGACTCTATTTAGGAACAAACCTCAGAGTCACCTTTCAAAAAAGACCAAAACCATGCATGAACTCCAAATGGTTCAAGAACAGCGTGCAGTTTACTTTTGCACATTTGCGGGTGTACATTTAGGCCACCAATGTTTTTAGACTGGAGCTTTGCCTCTTTTCTGTTTCTGTTCTCCACATTTGTCAATTGGTGGACTTTTGGTACTTCTGGCTTGCTTGGTTGGAGCTGCTCTTCAGTGGATCTTTCTTCAACTCTGACATTATTAAACTGAATCAGTTTAATCCACAGCACCTAGAACTACACTAGCATTCTACCTGCCTGGCATGCTGAATAAGTTCTGTAAAGTGAAATATTGTGATGGCTTTTATTTATTTTTATCTTTTCAACTTAATTTTTTAAAGTTAAATTTTAAACTCCAAATTTTTAAATAGGCTAATTTAACAAGTCACCTAGAGTTGAGTTTTAACATTTTTGAATCCATTCAGCTGATCTCCGGGACTGGCAGGAGCACTTTTAGCTTAGCTTAGCATAAATCATTGAATTGTATTAGAACGTTAGCATCTCACCCAAAAAATTCATAAAAAGGGTTTTGAGAAGTTTTTTTTATTTAAAGCTTTACTCTTCTGTAGTTACATGAGCCTGATGGAAAATGAAAAGTTATAGTTCCATACCAGCTTAGCAAATAGCAATTTAGGAATAGGAATAATAGGAAAATTATTTAAATTCTTTATGAAATTTTTGAGTGACATGCTGATGGTCTAATGGGATTCAATGATTTATGCTAAGCTAAGCTAAAAGTGCTTCTGTCAGACCCGGAGATCAGCTAAATGGTTTCAAAAATGGTAAACTCTAACTCTAGAAGACTTGTAAAATGAACCTATTTGACAAAAGTGGAGTGTTCCTTTTAAGTCAGCTTAACTGATGCAAGTTGAAATGACTAAATTGGTTAAACTTTTTTGAACAAAAATGTAGTTTTTTTGTTTTTTTACAGTATATGTAAAGTGGCTTTGACACAATCTGCACTGTATAAAGTGCTATAGAAATTAAGATGACTTGACTTAATGACTTAACCTCACAATAAGGTGTACCTCATTGGTATGAGGTTGTGTCCCAGTTGATACATAGTGAAATGGTGAATTTCCCTCTCCCACTACCAACTAAATAGCCTGTAAATCTACTCATGGGCTTATCCTGCCCTCCTCAATGGCTCCTCTTGTTTCCCACATTGGAGAGGATCGTGCTATGCAACATTTCATCACCATCGCCTCATAAAGACATCAGTCTCCCCCATGATGGCGGGCAGAAGCAGCACGAGCAGTGAAGCTGTGAGTCATTGCTTATAATCCCAGTGTCTTTATTACAGCGTATGGCAACATTTCCTTCAGCCGGATCAGTTGTCTCTTTCCTGTGGGTGTTGTAATGGAGGCTGAGGGCTGCTGTAGCTGAAGGTGTTGATTTGACGTTAGGTGCGAGTGATACAAGGCATGTGGGGCTGGTCTGAGGACAGAGAGGAGAAACTCCAAAAGCTCTACAGGCGTACATGTCATGCATATTGTAGCTAAGACATGTTGAAAGCATAATAAAAACACCCTGTAATGTGGAGCCACACGGTGGTTCACACTGCCGCAATGACAATTGTGCAGTTTAAGTTCATTTAGATGCTTTGTGCATGTGGTACATTTATGAAAGGAGTTGCTTTTTGTAGATTTTCTCTGTTGGTCCTAAACACCTTATTTTAGAACCAAATTTGAATGTTTCCTGATACTTCTGCTGTTCAAAATGTTACGGTTGGTAAAGTATTTCTTATGTTTTTAATTTATGTTCACTAAGGCTTTGTTATATGTTTGATCGAAAATGTAGTGAAAACAGAATAATTAGAAACAGTGTTAAAAACAATGTTAAAACAGTGTTAAAAAATGACTCCCTTCTATTTTAATATGTCATAAAAGTCATTTAATTTATTTTTATGCCAAACCATTCTAATATGCTGATTTGCTAAATGTCAAGATATATATATATATGTGTGTGTGTGTATGTATGTATGTGTGTGTGTG
>CAIGQW010000317.1:2225668-2238128 GCA_903798125.1 Danio choprae | reverse complement strand
AAACATATGCTGGATAAGTTGGCGGTTCATTCCGCTGTGGCGACCCCGGATTAATAAAGGGACTAAGCCGAAATGAAAATGAATGAATGAATATATATATATATATTTGTATTCTTTAATAAATTGATCATTTAAAACAAGAAATATTTTGTACATGCATCTGCTGTCACTCTTGCTCAACTAACTGCATTCTTGATCAATAAAAGTAATGATGTATTTAAAAAATTGTTTGTATTAAGTGTAATATGATCACATTTATGAAATAGCTGGTCAGGTTGGTTTCTCTAAACCATTAAATATATTTTATTCAGCATTATTTACCACTGTAGTGGTCACATTTTGAAGAATTAATTACTATTTAGATTTCTGAGTACAAATTTTCATCTTTTAAAATGTTGAATTGTTTATTTTGATGAGTGAGTATTACTTTGAATAGATTACAAAAAAGAAGATTACAAACTCCAGGAAAAAAACTGACTTGCAAAAACATGCAAACTTTTAAGGGACGCTGCACAATACAATGTATTGTGCATTTCTGCTGTGTAGGCGAAGTCAGATTCATTGAGAACAAATCTGAATTGATCATAAAAAAGATGTTTTTATTTGCAGGCGGCAAAAGAATAGCTCAGAGTAATTAGTTTACAAAAGGCTTTTTGTTCCTTCCCTCTTTGCGTCTGGAGCGGCTTTCCCCTGCTTTACTACAACAAAGAGGGCTAGAAAAGAAAGTTGGGTGTTTAGGAAGCTGCTGTGCTGTGGCTGATTTAAGTTTCGGCATTTTGCAGATGGCGCTGCGGGTGTATTTGCATTGTTAGTGTTTCTGAATCTAATCCCCCATTCTTATGAGGTTACCTGGTTTACAAGCAAGTTTAATAAGGGTTCCCTCACTGTGATCATACGCACACCATAAGCTTCTTTTGTGAGAAATCAAATCAAATAAATAAATTAAAAAAGCCTGTGTAAGGGGAAATAGCTGCGGTGAGACCCTAAAGCCTGGCTGCATATTTTGGTAATCACATACAGTGGCTGGTGGATTTGCACACACTCACAGAAATAGGCTGGTTCAAGCAACCCAAATCTTTAATCCGTTGTTTTAATGAATGCGTTTAAGGAACCACAGTGATGAAATGTATCCGTGGCATATAATGCAAACTGTTGCCTTTGTGCCTGCTTATTAAATGGACTGGCATACGAAATAATTTTGTGAATGATGGTCATTTGTGACTTGAACTCACCTTGATTTATATGCACTTTTACTGTATATGCACCTACATCCATTTGTTGTTTTCTTTTTGTTTATTTCAAATAGATACATATTCCTGTGCAGGAATTGTTTTAATGTCAAATAAAAAAAGTTAATCAAAACTAACATTTTAATATGTAATTATTTAACTTTGAATATATAATTTATTTAAATATTTTCTTTTTAAAACACATGTTCATAGCACGGGCCTCACGGTGGCGCAGTGGATAGCACGTTCGCCTCACAGCAAAAAAGGTCGCTGGTTCGAGCCTCGGCTGGGTCAGATGGCATTTCTGTGTGGACTTTTCATGTTCTCCCCGTGTTGGCGTGGGTTTCCGGTTTCCCCCACAAGTCCAAAGACATGCGGTATAGGTGAATTGGATAAGCTAAATTGTCCTTAGTGTATGAGTGTGAATGAGTGTGTATGGATGTTTCCCAGAGATGGGTTGCAGCTGGAAGGGCATCCGCTGCGTAAAACATATGCTGGATAAGTTGGCGGTTCATTCCGCTGTGGCGACCCCAGATTAATAAAGGGACTAAGCCGAAATGAAAATGAATGAATGAATGAATGTTCATAGCACCTCACTTTAAAATAAGCAAATACCGCTATCTAGTGGAAAGCTGAAATATTGCAGGACTTTTCAGCTGTAGACAGCTTCTGCTCCGTCGCCCACCACGTTCGTCTTTGTGATAGACCATAAAAATGATTATCTCTTCCTAGCCATGATAATGTTAGCATTTGTTGTGCCAGTACATGTGGAGGCCATCTAGTAGGACCTGTGTGTACAGTGTAGTCTGTCTTTAGCATGTTTTAGCATACCTGCTTGTCATGTGGGAAATGGCAGTTGGGATCCTGCTGAGAATATGGTGAGTAGAACAATAATTACTTTGGCTGTGACCCGGATGGCAGTGAGGTTTAAAAGTAAGACATTTACATTTAGTCATTTGGCAGATGCTTTTGTCCAAAGCGACTTACAATTGAGCAAATCAACACGAAGAGGCAGTACACACAGAAAGTGCTAATTATACAAAGGAACTGTTAGTGCTCAGAGAATTAAGTGCTAGAGTAAGGGAGGGCCTTTTTTATTATTGAGAGGGGAGTGAAGAGTGTTTCTACAGGTGGTTTGTCAAGCCCACTCACCTGTGTGAACCACGTTACCAGCTAGAAGAAGCTGTGCAGGTAAACCTCACTGATCTCAAAAGATGCTGTCTCTGTCTGTTTGTTTGGCATGGACCAAGGTTTGAGTGGCAGCATTCACACATACAGTAGCATTCATATAAACCACACTAATAGAGAAATCACACCAGAGTTCATTTAGAAGCAGACGGAGATCTATATCATTTTAGGGGTCCCAAACCACTGTGCATCAAGCTTCTGATGGCAGTAACCAACTGAACAATCGCACAAGTGTTTTAACTAAACCAAATCTGTCAAGTTTGATCATACCCTTAATCTGTCTTTTTTTTAATTTTGAGCAGGCACAGAGCTGTCTTAAAGGTAGGTGACTAAAGTAAAAAAATTAAAGTAGGTGACTAAAGATGTAGGTGACTTTTTTTCTTCTTCAGTAAAACGTTAAAGAAGACTTTTAGCTAAAACCGTGGTCCTTGGTGAGTTGTAATGCAAGTCAAAGGCCACCCCTTTTGAGATGAAAAATAAAAACACAGTCCAAATCAATCCCGTGGCTCCTAATGACACATTGAGGCCTTATGAAGTGAAATGCTTGGTTTATGCAAGAAACAGAACATTATTTACAATATTATTAGCTTAATTTACAGCCTGGGAAAACATGAGTGTAGTGAGCGCAAGCTTCTGATCACTTGATGATGTGAGCGTGAGTGCAAATTTAGACAACAGTTCATTTATTAGAATGGAGTCATGCTTGTCAGCGTAATATATAGCAGTTTCCGCATTTTAGACAATCAAAGGTAAGAACCATTTTGTCAAAATTGTGCATCCTCACAATCAGGTCTGTTGCCACATCGGGTCTAAGTGAGCACTCTTGCATACATCATCAAGTGACCAGAAGCTTGTGCTCACTACACTGGTGGGCACGCCAAGAAATGTTTGCCCAGGCTGTTTATTAAAACGAATAATATTGTAAATAAAGTTCAATTTCTTGCACAAAGTAATCATTTCTCTTCACAATGGCTCAGTTTATCAGGAGCCATGAGGATTGATTTGGACTTGTTTCTATTTCTCTTTTATATATATATATATATCACCAAAGACCACAGATTCAATTAAAACTGTTCTTTAATGTTATAGTGAACAAAAAAGTCATCTGCATCTTCCACCTGAGGGTGAATAAATTACCTAAACTTAAATAGTTTGGGTGAATTATCCCTTCAACTCGGTATTGTAAAGGCATGTGGACTAAATCTAAAATTAGCATTCATTAAAGATAGAATTAAATAAAAAATTGTTTGTCCTACAAATTTTGAACGTGTCATCTCACAGTACTATTATGCTGTTGACAGCAGCGAAATGCGTTTACATCTTGACTATGTAATTAGTCCTATTTAAAAACATCCTTTAAAGGAAAACAAGACTAAAGCGTCGTCTATTCACATCCTCAGTTGCCACCGCGATGACGTCATAATAACGTTGATAAAGATGATTACCTCACGCACTGCGATTCTGACAAATGGCGTCATAAACACCGGTTTGCTTCTCTGCGCTGCACTGATGTCCAATGACAGCTGCTCGCGTGCGTCTGATGCGCGTGGCTCTGAGAATAGCGAGTTCAGTGTCTCTGCTGTTGTTCTGTTTTAGGAGTTCCCTCATATCATCTCTCTGCAAGAGAGGTAAGGCAGCGCACGAGAACGCAAATATGTTTACAACTCTCAGCGCGCGCTCATGCAGTATTTGCAGACATCTGTCATACTGTGAAAACAAATGCCTAAAATGCATTTAGCATTAATACATATAGTGTTTATATCCACCTGTGGCGCATTCCTCCCTGTTAAGGGCAGTTAAGGATGATTATAAAATGATGAAGCATGATTTTATAAGGCATAAAAATTAGCGCGCGCTCCCGTGCTGCATCGTCCCCGGTCACGGTGATTATAATGACATGAACTTGCGCGTGACTGAGCAGTTCCTGTGTTATCTATAAAAAATTGTTTCTTTCTTAGTAACATAGTAGCTTCTTCAACTTTTTGCTTAGTCACTGAAAATTGTAAGGAACTTTAATGTAAACAATGGTTACTGGACCAGGGCAGGAAGCTTAATCTGTATGGGCTTCATTAAACTAATGCCTAATGTAACCTGGTTGTAACCCTATGACAAGGGCAGCAAGGTAGCATTTCCTAAACCGTGTACCGTCCTGTGTGATGTTACTGTATGTGTCAGAGCGGAACATTATCCTCTTTACCTTTTGACTCATTGTATTGGTTTCCAACGTTGTCATTGCCTTTCATGGCTGAAGGTGATACTAAATGGCTTATATGTTATCTGTTGTCTCACGACATTGATAGCCCGGTTATTTAGATGCTGTAGGTGTTTTAATAGATGAATTAATTTAATGAATTGTGGCTTTAATTGTATTGGGGCATAAATTATTACAGTAGATGTACAATATCTACCAACTTAGTTGTTAGAATTCATATGAGACTTGCTTAAATATTGTATGTTAGGTAGATTTGATTTTAATTTTGAGACATGATATGATTTTTATTGGCAGTGGAAGGGATTATCCCGAGCTAGGTGTAAAACTGAGTGAATGTCAGTATTGGGTATTAATGTTTGCACAAAAAACATTTTCTTCATGCTTTAAATAATAAATAATAATTACGTAAATGGATATAATGTAACTATTTACAGCTAACAACAAGGCATTAGATTTCTCTTTTCTGAGCAATTGACACATCAGTTTGACCTCTAAATGAAATTTAATCTCCATTGTCAGAGATCACTTCAAAACACATTGCCAGTCATTGCTCTTTTTTGCTCAATACTTTTGACCTTGGTAAAAAGACTCTTGTTCAGAACATGGTCCAGAGAATGAATCTGTCCAATCAGCATAGCGTATTTTAAAATGATCCTATGTTTTTTACACATTCAGCTTCAGTGGGTATTGTTGGAAACAGAATTAAAAGCAGTTATGAACTTGATGAACTTTGATTTTCATGATAACATAATACATCTACATATGCTGTTCTTTACATTCAATATGCTTAATAACAGTAAACAAGTTTAAACAAGACAAGCATTCATTCATTCATTCATTTTCATTTCGGCTTAGTCCCTTTATTAATCTGGGGTCGCCACAGCGGAATGAACCGCCAACTTATCCAGCATATGTTTTACACAGCGGATGCCCTTCCAGCTGCAACCCATCTCTGGGAAACATCCATACACACCCATTCACACTCATACACTACGGACAATTTAGCTTACCCAATTCACCTATACCGCATGTCTTTGGACTTGTGGGGGAAACCGGAGCACCCGGAGGAAACCCACGCCAACACAGGGAGAACATGCAAACTCCACACAGAAACGCCAACTGACTCAGCCGAGGCTCGAACCAGCGATCAGCAACCTTCTTGCTGTGAGGCGAACGTGCTACCCACTGCGCCACTGTGAGGCCGACAAGACAAGCAGTATATGAATAAAGGGGATATTAGGTTTACAGCTATAAAGGTTTTATTTATTTATTTTTTTGCCTGATGTAAGTGGTGTGACATACAGTAAAAGGCTTTAGCTGCTCCAAGCAAGTCTATCACCAAAATCTCTAAGACCCGAAGTGACAGAAGTGATGGAAATGTTCCTGTCTCCATATTTCAAGGACAGGGCCTGTAGCTGAGCCTTGCCATCACCTACTTCAGCAGCTATCACCTCTATTTCCAGTGATGCTCTTTGAGCTTTGGGTGCGAGTTTCAGTGAAGTGTTGAATGTTTAGTTGGATGGAACAAACCCTGCGATGCAGCGTTACCTTATACAGCCCAGACAGAAACCAGAGCTTATCTATAGAAAGTGTTCCTTCACCTCTGTATCCCTGGCAGCAAAGTGATAGTTTAGCCTTCTGGAACCTGTAAGACGAGGAGGTATTTTATGTTAGCGCACATACATTGTCTTTGAAGTGTATGAAGTACTGTTGCAATTTAAGTGCATTTTATTCTTCTTTTATCAGATGGTCTCGCTCCAAACTTCCTGGTTATTCCTCTGTTGTAATTTTTCAGTAGTGCAGGGTACTCAATTTCTTTCGTTTGTTTGCTTTATGTGCCATATACAGAGGGCTTTAAATATTTGCATGCATTCATAAAAACATGCAGAACTCCACACCTCCAATGTGATATTGATTGTGACATTGCTTCAGTTGACAATCTTTGGATGTGGTTGTGATTTGAATGTCATAGTGGAGGATGTTCATATCTTTTTGCTTGAATTTCTCATGCAAAACAAACATTTTGTATCAGAAGACTTGAAATGTTTGTCATTTTTAATATATTGTGATTGTAGTCGTATCTGCTTCTTATGTCCTGTATTTTATATCATTATATTGTACAATGTATATACTGACAAAAGTTTGAAATTAAGTATCCAAAAATGTCTAAAGTGTAATATAAATGAAATTATTGTGGCTGTTTAAATTGTAAACCAGGTTTGACACATATTTGACAATATTGTAGCCCAATAAATAATATATTCAGGATAAATTTACCATGACCATTAAGTCTGTCTGTTGATCCCAAAGGTTTGTCATTAAAAGTAATGGAGGAGTATGTTGAACTTGAAAATAAAATGCTAAAAAAGGGTAAAATAGTAACCATGTTAAACAAATGTTAAACAAATAAACATGAATAACCTGTCACTGGGGTGGTACCTTTTTAAAAGGTAGACTTTTGTACCTAACAGGTCTACATTACCTTAAACATACATTTTTGTCTCTTTAAGGTATCATGAAGTCTGAATTTGTTTTAGGCACTAATATATACATTTAGAGTGTACATTTTGCATCCCAGTGACGGGTTCCTTTATTCTTGAGAGTGAAGTGGAACTAAATTTGGGCCATACTGTATGTGATGGCTTAGGAGTCACAAATTGTTGGTGTTTTCTTTTTCAATGTGAAAGTCTACAGTACATATTTGTTTCTAAGACAATAAACTGTGATTAAATGGGACCATGGCCGGCGAAGTGGGTAGCGCTGTCGCCTCACAGCAAGAAGGTCGCTGGTTCGAGCCTCGGCTGGGTCAGTTGGCGTTTCTGTGTGGAGTTTGCATGTTCTCCCTGTGTTTGTGTGGGTTTCCTCCGGGTGCTTCGGTTTCCCCCACAGTTCAAAGACATGCGCTATAGGTGAATTGGGTAAGCTAAATTGTCTGTAGTGTATGTGTGTGAATGGATGTTTCCCAGTGATGGGTTGCAGCTGGAAGGGCATCCGCTGCGTAAAATATGTGCTGTATAAGTTGGCGGTTCATTTCCCTGTGGTGACCCCAGATTAATAAAGGGACTAAGCCAAAAAGAAAATGAATGAATGAATAAATGGGACCATTGTAATTTGAAATCCTCAATGTTGGTTCAAACCATCACCCCTACAATATAATAGATTCAGCTAAAATCTTCAAAATTTGTTGCTCTTCATATTTTTATAAGAAAAGAAAGGAGTGGTACTCAATTTAAAGAAATCTTCTTTAACAACATCCTACCAAAATATAGAAAAAGAAGATTAATTTCAACCATTTGGAATGAACAATATATATTTTTTAAAAACCTAACAGTAATTTACTGTACTGTACATTAGATCCCAGACTGTTTATCCATGAAGCATGCTACTATAAGTAGTAGACATGATGACTCAGCGTAAATGAGTTCTAAAAAACACCATAGTTGGGTTATTTGGTAGAATGTTCACCTTATTAAATTCTAACTGACAGCTGTTATCAACATTCTTCAAACTAAATGTACTTATTGGCTTTTATGGTTCCATAAAAGAAAATCTTTAATGTACATAGATTCTTCCTATTGCACAAAAACATGTTTATAGTTTGTAAAGTTTCTTTAGATGGTTAAAATGTCCTTTTGGAAACTGAAGTGAAGAATCAACATATTTTAAATAGAAACCATGACCATTTACTTTGCGATTTTTATAAAACTGGATTGTGAAAGCCAGTGGGTGACATTCATTTGAATGCAGAATGAGAAATCTTAGTCTGAATGTTTTGCATTATAAGTAAGCTGCTTTGATCAAACACCATGTTTTTAGAAAGAAAACCAATGGATGTGTATGTGTTGGTAATCTTTATATCAATAGAGATTTTCTTTCTTTAAAGTCTGCATTACAAAGCAAACAATTCTTTGAACAACTACAAAGATCATCATATCACTACAGTCATGCAAGAAACAGCTGTAGCTTCTGCATTTTATTCCCAGTTCATAATTATACTATAGTTGTGAAGCTATAATTGTTTTTAAAAATATCTATTCATAATAGACCTAAATAGACATAGTTGTTCTCAATTCCTTTATTTTATGCAGCACTTAAATATGTTCATGAGCAGCATTTATTATGCTTTTGTGTTTCACCCTTAGATAGGTTTACACACACACACACACACACACACACACACACACACACACACACACACAGAGAGAGAGAGAGTTGATGATCTGCATAGCCGGCTATAGCAGATTCGCTGAGCTTGGAGAGGAATACATTACTGCAAGCCAAAGCATTGGCAACATCCTGAGCTCACTCCTCCCTTTCTCTCTCTTCTCTGTCTGTCTCTTGCTTTCTCTATCTTACACCTTTCAGACAGGATTCCTGCTCAGCCCGTCTGTGTTTTCACAGTGAAAGCCAAGCTGGAGTTATCAGGCAGCAACACAGCCCAACACCGGTGAGTGTGCATTTCAACTGCAGTATGTCTTTTATTTCATACTGGAGTCTGCAGTCTTTGTGTGTGATTTATATTTTTAATTTTTTTCACATGTTTAATGCCAAGATCCTGTGTAGGAAGATGCTTGCAGCTCATCTTTAACATATGTCTGATAATGTTATTCATACACTCCTGTTTTAGCACTCTGTAGGTGATCACTGTCTACTTTTGCAGAGTTTTGGCTTCAGTTCAAACTCTGCACTGTGATTGGTTCACTGCAGTCATAGGGTTGCTTCTGTAGGCGCCTCATATATTCAGTTATTCTGTATTTTCAGATAGATTTGAAAGTCCAAATGGGATATTTTAGATAATATGAGGAAAATAGGTGGATTTGGGGTTTTAATGTGGCTAAACATCCATCTCAGGTCTGTGCTCTATACTGTATGTTCATGAGTTAAGGGAATTGTTCCCTCAAAAATGTAAATGTTTTACATTTATTCACGTGTCATGTTGTTTCAAAACTGTATGACTTTCTTTCTTTTGTGTAAGATAAAAGAATATATCCTGAAAGGGATTTGTCAGTATAAAGATATGTATGATTTACACAAGTGATACAGGTTTGGAACGACATAAGGGGTGTACGAGGTGACAATTTTTGAAAATAAATGATAATATTGTTTTCATTTGTATGTAAACTATCCATTTAAATGTGTTACCAAACGCAAATATTGATAAACAATACAACATGTTGTGAATCATCATTCATACTGTACACAGATGAAATCCTCATGAACCTTTTCTGCAGTCTGATTTATTAGTAATTAAAGAGTGTTGTGACTAGAGTACCACTGATAACTTAAAAAAAATTATAAAAGGTCAAAATGTCCTAGTATTTTAAATTGTTGCATGACTATATTGTTAAGATCACAGAAAAGTAAGTTTTAATATTACAAATCTTTCCAGCTGGTCTGTCGAAGTCTAACAGCACTGGTCGATGTCAAAATGATTGATATGGCCAATCAAATTAAAATAGTTAAAACAGAAAAACAGCAGAGGTTCCAATATGAATCGTCAGTTTAAAGTTGAAAGAGAACATTGCAAGATTTAAGTAGGTAAGTATTTTAACTGTTTTAAGATATTAAACGACTGACCCTAATATCCAATGCAAACTACTCGACTTTTTTTTTCTTTCTTCAAATTTTGGCCTTTTGAATTTAACATACTGTATGGTATAATTTACAGGAATTTTCCAATTTGTACCTGAATGTGATGAAACAAGCAAGATTTTGTGTTTTTGACATATTAGGCAAACAATAGTGAATGTGTACATAGTTTCAAATATTGCATTCTATTAGTTTAAAATGATTACCCCACAACTAGATTTAAACCTAGAGCTTCCTTTATATTTATACTTCATAAAACAAACGTTCCCCTCCCAATATTCAAGACATGGTTTGGTCTTGCTGTAAATAGCTTGATTTAAGAGTATGTTGTTACCTAATATAACAGTAACACCACTTCAGTTCATTTAGGTGTGGGATATTTTGACCTGCATTCTTTCTGTCATCTTTAATATCTCATGACCCAAGCTAGGATGTAAAATTTTGCATATCTATACTGCAAACAAAGTACTGAACTTGAAGGGATAGTTTTCCCGATACTGAAAAGTCTAGATATTGCATTTAGAAGGAAATGCAAAAGTTGTCTATTTGTTTATTTATTACATAGTATTTAATGTATTTATACAAGATTCTTCCAAATATCTTCTTTTGCTTTTAGCAGAGGAAAAAAAAATTCATACAGTTTTGTGTTTTATAAATTCGGACTTGATTTTTATTTTAATTGAACTGAAATAAATGAACTTTTTAACTGGTTCATTGCTAAGAAAGTGGGAACTCCACATTCATACTACAATTAATTTAATTTTTATGGCAATATTCATTGTCTACTATAATATTATAGCTGTTATTCAATCTGATGTTGTGTATGTCACTCACTTTGAAACAAGCATCAAAACTTTGAAACAATCTTAAGTGACCCTATAATTCAAGATATGAAAGCAAATAAAAACACTGTAGTAGTATGGGTTTTTGTTTTAATATTCATAAGATATTGTTTAGCCCCATATCATACATTGTAGAAGTAATATCACACAAAACGAGCTTTGTTTTAAATATCAGCACATTAGTGTGTTAGGAAATGTGTTAATAATTTTATACAACTGTTCAACAAAGAAGCCAATATTGAACATGTTTCAGTTAAATTTCAGACCCAATTTTGTGTTTGTTGTCTCGTTTTGCCAACTAAAATAGTTCCAAACAAAGCAGAAGCAGAACTTTTGTGCTTTTCAGATTCTTTTATAAAGACTTGCTTGTCACTTGCTTAGTTTCTAAATGAATCAAACATCTTAAATGAATCGTTTGAATGAATGAGGGACAGGGACTTGTTGCCACCTACTAGCAATTTAATCATCTATGTCATGCCAAAACCAGCGCCAAAGCCAACCAAGTGAATCACAAGAACAACTGAGCAAAATATTTTTTAATTATTATTAATGCGCAATATATATAATAAGAAAGAAATTCATAAAAATTTAGAACCACTTGAGGGTGGGTAATTGGTGAGGAAAGGTTCATTTTTTGGGCGAACTATCTCTTATAGCCAACTGTATTTATATGAGTATACCTCCTAGTAAAAGTGTTCTTTTAAGACTAAGACCTTTAAGGTGCACTTAGCAAGTTTAACGAAACTATATTGCTATTTAAAACAACCAAAACAAGTCTTTGTCCACTTTTGCTATCTCTGCTATTTTTATAGACATGCCTCCTTACTGCTGTTTGCTTTTGAGACTCTGTCTGCAACTGTGTGTAGAAGCTCTTTTCAAATATTGCTTAGCACACCTTTAATGTCTTGCATGGTAAATTGAAGTGGACTTTTAAGACCAGATGAATGACAACATTATCAAGTTTTGGATGGGACTAAAACAAAATAGATTTTTTTTTTAGCAAAGACTGTAACAGAGCACTTCTGATTGATTTTGTAGTTAACTGATAGAGAGAGAGAGAAAGAGAGACAGAAAAGAAAACCATTTTGGATGCATTCCTAATAAGGACTGGCATGAGGACAGCCAGCACTTCCTGTGTTCTTCAGCTGCTCTTAAAAGCCCTTGGGGAAGTGGGATGTGGACAGCAGACACTGACCACCACTCAGCTCACAGAGTTAGGAACCTCCACACAAAACACTGTAGAGAGAGAGAGGGAGAGGGAGAGAGAGTGAGGGCATGCTGACAATGCAGAAAACTGCCCAGAATCCTGATGAGGCAACACTGAGGCTTCACTGCATTATGATCTCAAACCCTGCCCAATCTCTCTCTCTCTCTCTCTCTCTCTCTCTCTCTCTCTCTCT
>CAIGQW010000317.1:2209456-2225568 GCA_903798125.1 Danio choprae | reverse complement strand
TCTCTCTCTCTCTCTCTTTCTCTTTCTCTTTCTCTTTCTCTTTTGTCTCTCTCTCTCTTTCTCTTTCTCTTTTGTCTCTCTCTCTCTCTCTCTCTCTCTCTCTCTCTCTCTCTCTCTCTCTCTCTCTCTCTCTCTCTCTCTCTCTTTCTAAACCTGACTCACTCCATATGTCTGAAGGGTGGATCACTCTGTTTCCCTGCCCCCTTTGTTTTGTGCAAGCTTGTGTATGCTCTACATATTAACAGATGATAAATGCAGTAATTTTAACAATGATCTGCATTTTTGTCTAAATAACTCCGCTAGCTTGCATATGCAGATTTTATTCATGAAGATAAACATAAAATCATCTTAAACTTGAAAAAAATCTCCCTCTGAACTAAATGTTTTGAATTTTTTTTCTGATAACAACTAGTTATAGAATTATTGCTATAAGTTGGATTGGTAAATAATATAATGCGAAAAATATAATTTTCAAATTGAAATGAATTTAATTCCATATTTTCAGCATGACATCATATTTTTAGGCCCCATATAAGGACATTGAGAGAGGGTGTAGTCCATGTTATTCATAATCAAATATCATTATTATTTAAGATGCATTTAATTATAGTATTTGTTTTTGAAAGAACTTGCTGAGTTGTGGAAATGATCTGTGTGTGTGTGCGTGTGCGTGTGCGTGTGTGTGTGCGTGTGCGTGTGCGTGTGCGTGTGCGTGTGGGTGTGCGTGTGCGTGTGTGTGTGTTGCTGTGCTGCTCATAACTGACTGTATATATGAACACCTCCCCCATACTGTACCACCCGTAACAGCATGAGACAGCAGAAATGTGAACTTGATATTATAAATCTAACTCACCTTCTTAGATTTTTCCTTGTTCTCTTCCCTTTCTTTTTATCTCTGCGTTTTA
Organism: Danio choprae; assembly: GCA_903798125.1. Classification (NCBI taxonomy): domain Eukaryota; kingdom Metazoa; phylum Chordata; class Actinopteri; order Cypriniformes; family Danionidae; genus Danio; species Danio choprae. Next base: position 2,224,663 of record CAIGQW010000317.1, on the reverse strand, counting down.
AATCTACCAGTTTTTCCATTTATTGTATATGTTTAAATGAGTATTGTATGGTATTGTAGCATTCAGTACAAAACTTTTTTTATTTTGAAACATAAATGAATATACTGTATATCAAAATCAAATTTAAGAGATTTCTATCTGTTTATCGAAAGATTACTCACTTATGCTTCACAGTTTTTGTAAAGAGATCAAAAAGTTAATCTCAAGGATTTTCTTATGGGCCACAAATGCTTTTATAAAGGTAAACATAAAATCTTTGCTTTCATTCACATAGAAATAAACAGAATCTCAACCATACCTGTTTGACACAAGGACAAATCTCATTGGTTCACAGCTTTGCATAGATAGATTTTTAATCGATGGCCCGAAATCTTTCAAACTGGATAAAAATGATCTTAATTTGTTCCGAATGAAAAAGTGTCCACTCACTCACCAGTGCTGCATTCGTTTAACAAGACTACAGTATTCATTCATTCATTCATTTTCATTTCGGCTTAGTCCCTTTATTAATCTGGGGTCGCCACAGCGGAATGAACCGCCAACTTATCCAGCATATGTTTTACGCAGCAGATGCAAACTCCACACAGAAACGCCAACTGACCCAGCCGAGGCTCGAACCAGCGACTTCTTGCTGTGAGGCGAACGTGCTACTCACTGCGCCACTGTGAGGCCAAGACTACAGTATAAATGGCAAAATTGTGAAATATTATTACAATTTAAAACTTCCGATTCTAAAACTTCCCAATATAATTTAGTCCCATAAAGATCAGAAATCCTTATGATATGCACATTTGGTGCTCAATAAACATTTCTTATTATTATTATCAATGCTAAAAACAGTCGTACTGCTTCATGTTTTCGTGGAAAAAGGTACATTTTTTTTAATAATTATCATTCGCTCAATTGTTTTATTTGAATTCGAGATCTTTTGCAACTTTATAAATGTTGTTGCTGTCATTGTTAAATAAAGTAAAATTATGAAATGTTACTTTTTTAGCATTTTTGTTAATCATATCTGCATATATACAGTATATATCTTATTTTTTGGCATGTTAAGTTATTACTAACATGTACTGTATAATGGCTTTGAACATTATCATTGATTGCCATTGACCCTTTAAGTTGTGTTGAACATACAGTGCGTCATGTTTGCTTTACTCATCTAATCAATAAGCCTGACACCCGACATACACTTTAATGTATCATACAAAAAGTCTCTCCCTCTGTGATTTGTATGACTTAATGTGTTTGTGTTGTATCAGTTTTGATGCTCTGGTGTGTTGTGTTTGTTGTGTTGAGGTCATGCAGGGTGATTATGAGTTTCCACCACCTGGCCCCTCAGAGGACACCTCAGCAAGGGCCAGATTGGGCCATATCAAGGGCCAGATTGTAGCTGTTGTCACATGTACATCCAAAACCAAAGAGTTTGCCATCAGATTAAAAGGGTTGGGTATCCTGATTTGAGACCTATTCCGATACAGGAGTCGCAATACGTGATGCGATAAAGACTGATAAGCTACCTAATTGTTGGTGTGGGTTTCAGGAGGTTGTTTTAGGTTCTTTGAGGTGTAACCCTGAATTCCACTGTTTTCTTTTGAACAGGTTGAACCTATAATGTCATGGCTCATAGCATAGTTGGGAAAGTTTTAACCATGCATTGGAATAGAAAAGCAATTGTAGTTCAGTGTCGCTGTCTGCATAGTTTTCTTCTCTCAACAAAGTTTTAGGCCATGCCCACACATACACGGGTATTTTTATAAACTGACATTTCCCCACTTTCATTTTTAAAAAAAAATCTCTGTCCACATAAAAAACCAAAACACACTGTGATGCATGTTAAGGGCATGCCCAACAGGCAAAGATAATTACACTTTTATGCTGAGTTCACATAAATCAGGGAATTAAGTATTTTAAGTCAATGCAAACGTGAGAAATGAGGCAGATTACCGCCCCACTGTGCGAACAATGCGCAATACGCAGTGCGACTTCCACGCTTGGTGTGAACCCAGCTGTGTTGTCCAATCAATAAGGAGAAAACAGGGCGCACGCTGTTGTCACAAAGTCAAAACTCGGCTTGTCAGACCACACTGTACCCGGAGTGTTGGAAAATCTTCACCCTGGCCGGAGTTCTCAAAAAAATTCCGTTTCAGTCACCCAATGCTCCATTTTCGTGTGGACAAACAGCAGAACTGCGTAGAAAAAAAGTGCAGTTTTGAAAATACAGTATATGTGGACAGGGCATTACTTGGCTCTTTTTGAGTGTTATTATTATTTATACTGTATCCTAACCCATTGAAGCAAGACAGCAGGATACAAATACTCCAAACTTTGAATTAGATGAGACAACCTTTTCCAGCCCGTGTGAACTGTAGGCGAATGATTGACTGGAAAACATTAATGGAAAGCATTATTTATGTTTGACATAAGTAAATTCTAATCGCTAATGTCATTGAAACAAAACTAGCGGTCATCTGTGAAGTGATATCAAAGGATACGTCTCACTGAATTTAGGGTTCTTTGATCAGTTCACAGGTCAGATGTCCAACTTTGCAGCAGCGTTCTAGATGGTTTTTCCAAGTAGGGGGTCGGAAAACTCCTAATTCCGAGTTTTCTGTAATGCAGCACAAGTTAACAAAAACAAACCACATCATCATCATTTCGCACCTGCCTCTTGACACACCAAAAATTTGAATGTAGGTTATTGCATTAAATGTGTCTTTTTAAAATATTTTTTTTATAAATTCAATGAATATTAAAAAAATAAAATAAAACTGAGAGCACTAATGCTTATATTTCATTATTAAATATCATGGTGAGAGTCGTTACCAAAATTGTGTACGGGTCTGAAAAACATCCCTAATTATGGCTGTAACACCTGTAATAGACTGTTTGCATATAAACTTAAGTGTATTGTTTTCACTTATAATCAACAATTTTAATAATTAATTTAACATGAATCTTTTTCATAATAGTCACTCCCAATGCTTCAATGCATCTTTCTTTTACTAAAGTTTCTTTACTTTACCATGCTAAGTTTTTGTATGCTTCTTAAATACTTTTTGCTTCCAAAACAGTTTGTAGAGTGTGATTGACTTCATGTAATAGCTGGTTGGCGCATGCAGATTTTAGGAAAAATGTATCCGTAACCAATGCAGCCAAAAAGTGAGCGAGCACTAATGCCCTCTGTTGTCGTATATCATCTCACTGTCTCTTTCTTCTTGCGCTGCAGTAACATCAGTACAGCACGTGCCAAACAGCGGTGTAAAGTGTCGAGCCTACACTTTCTCTCACGTCTCTTGCCTGAATGTTTTATCTCTGCAGTTTCTAATGTGCTGCTGGTAAAATTCTGCCAGGCTGGAGACGGGCCAGTTGGCCGTGAGTTGAGAGCAGACAGCAGGTGGACAGTAGCTTTCAGCAGCAGAGTCATGCTTGCTCAATAATTACTGGAGCTCAGTCATACTGAAACAACACACAACACTTACAGTTTGGTGCTATTTGTCATTGTGTTTTTGAAGTTACTGTACATTCATTCGTTCATTCATTTTCATTTCGGCTTAGTCCCTTTATTAATCTGGGGTCGCCACAGCGGAATGAACCACCAACTTATCCAGCATATGTTTTACGCAGCGGATGCCCTTCCAGCTGCGACCCATCTCTGGGAAACATCCATACACATCCATTCACACTCATACACTATGGACAATTTAGTCTACCCAATTCACCTGTACGCATGTCTTTGGACTTGTGGGGGAAACCGGAGCACCCGGAGGAAACCCACGCCAACACGGGGAGAACATGCAAACTCCACACAGAAACGCCAACTGACTCAGCCGAGGCTCGAACCAGCAACCTTCTTGCTGTGAGGCGAATGTGCTACCCACTGCGCCACTGTGAGGCCCCGTTACTGTACATTGATAGAAGTTTGTCAATCGGTGATGTTAGAGTGAAGTGTTCATGTTCTAGTCTGCAGTTCATTTACTGACAAATATATAGCATTCACTTTTATGTCCCACAAATGTTTTCATTTTTTCCCCATTAATGTTTTTTGTTTTTCACATGATTGATTAATCATGACAAAGTTCGATTATTTGGATCTTCTCCCCCTCAAGAAAGTGATGGAAATTTATTTTATTTTTTTTAACAAAAGTGTACTGTAAGTTTATCAATACATGAAGCAGCATTTGGTTACAAACAAGCCAACTCTTACTGACTTGCTTATTTTTAGGCTAAATTTACTGTAGCTACATTACTCATTTTTTATGTCATTATTATTGCCTCGTTATATTAAGGTTTGTTTATTGATGTTAAAAACATAATTGTATTTCATACCGAATGTTCCAAATTGAATGGAATTGCAACACTATTACAAAATAATTAATTTAATGTTTAGTTAAAATCCTAATCTTGCACACATAATACAGCTCTGTTTGTTTATCAATTTCTTTATTCGTTCGTTCATTCATTCATTTTTTTACATATCTTAGTCAGTTTGTATTTGTTTAATGTTTATTGATATTCGAACAGTTTTAAAACCAAATATTCTGACTTTTAATTGTATTTCATACAATGTCCACTTTGCTTAAGTGCTACATTGGTATTAACAATCATAGATCTCTGCTAAAAGAGAACATTTAGGACTGTTGTATCTCAAAGAATCTGCATTTTCATGACCTGTAATCCCTAAAAAACTGCACTTTTGAGACAGTGAAGTCTTAAAGTAAAAACTGAGCACTGGACTGATATCTAGTTGGTTTTAGGTTAAAGTAACCTCATAATACATCACTTTATCACCAGCGTAAGCTCTGCTATTTATGGCACAGGTCACACATGCTGAAATATGCATTAGCGTAGTAGCTAAATAAGTTATGGGGCCTCACGGTGGCGCAGTGGATAGCACGTTCGCCTCACAGCAAGAAGGTTGCTGGTTCGAGCCTCGGCTGGGCAAAATCAAAGATGTTTTTCTCTCAGATTAATAGTAACCCCATATTTTCTTTTATTTATTAAAAAAAATCCTCTAATGTTTATATTTCGTAAAATAACATGTATATCATATTCAGATAGCAACATCATAACCAGCTACTTTGCAGATAAATGCAGCTTTGTTGTGATGATTTTCAGTTCTCCATGAGTGTGGCACAAACAAGTGAGCAGCGCCACCTACTGGCCGTGCACTGTATCACATTTGCAGACTTTTGATAGACTATCCTGTGCATGTGATCAGTGCAGTTAATTACTTTGCTGAAACCTTGGTTGTGAATGACTGACAGGCTTTTTTATGTGTTCTCCAGAAGCTGAGAGTCTGAGTGAGAGCCATCGACTGCTCTCGGCTCCATGTTCCCCGAACCCAACACTGATTCCCCTGCTCGTCTCTCCACACGGCAGAGTGGATCCCCTTATACGTGAGCAAAACCTCATTCGCCAAAACAAAACATGAATAGTTCACTGATTATGTACTATATTACCACTACATAATTGACTACAATTGACTTTTTCAGTTTATGGGAATCCACTGGTCTAAGATTATAATTTTTCCAAAATAATTTAACATTTCTCTTGTATAATAATATGGATTTGTTTTAAAATAAATGTGTTTTTTCTATTATTTACCCCATAAGAATAGATTCATAAATAGATTCATAATCGTTTTAAAATATAAAATATGTATATAAAAGACAAACGTAATTGGAAAATTCACCCAAAAAGAAAATTTACTTATAATCGAACTTGCCATTGAAGATACAGGTGACTTTTTTTTTCTTCAGTAAATCATTTACAACAGTTTTTAACTGGACTCTACTAAAAATCTTCTTTACTGTTGAACTAAAGAAGAAAAAGTCATCTTGGATGACCTGAGGTTGGGTAACAGGACATTTTTGGGTGAATATAAATGTATTCTCAATAAATGTAAATTAGTTTTTCAAGCAAAATAAAGTTTTAGGAATAAAAAAAAACAAAACGAGTTTTGGAGGTTTGATGGTGAGCACATTGCAACTAGAGCCTCACGTTTATGATGGTTCTGATTGTGACACAGCTGTAGAGCATAGTTACAGGAAAGAAATGCATTGCTATAATGTCACAGAAGGTCGTAATAGCAATGTGCAACTGGAATTGAAAACATTTAGCACAAGAATGAAAGGACAAAATAGCAAACTGGAGATTTAAATTACATCCAATTGATCTGATTTTAAATAAACACTTAAAACTTTTTGAATTTTGATTCATTTTATTTCTTTGTGTATTGTTAAAGGGATAGATCACCCCAAAATTTAAATACTCACCCTTCCATGTTCTTTCTTCTGTTGAACACAAAAGAAGATATTTTGAAGAATGTTGGTTGATTGAACCCGTTGATTTTATTTTAAAATAATTTTTTATTTTTTATCCCTACTATGGAAGTCGATGGGTCCCAGCAACCAACATTCTTCAGAATATATTCGTTTGTGTTCAACAGAAGAAAGGAACTCATTAAAGGTTTAAAACTACATAAGGGAGAATAAATTATGTGGTAATTTAAATTTTTGGGTGAACTATCCCTTTATTGAACTATACCTCCCGCTGGTGCCCTACCACCTGCAGCTTCCACGATGGACAACCAGCTTCTCCAGCCCCGGCGCCTAGACTGCAGCTCCACACAGGAAGTTTGGCCAGAAGAAAAATGATCATGCCTAACATAGCCTGGTTTCTCTCAAGGTTTTTTTTTCTTCACTTCGTCAATTGGTGAAGTTTTTTCCTCGCCACTGTTGCCACTGGCCTGCTCGGATCGGGACTTGTGGAGCTGCGCTTCGGTGGATTTGCTCTTCAGTTTTTGAACTTTCAGCAGTGAAACTTAAGCCTGAACTGAACTGAACTAAACTCTAAAACCTGGACTTTACTAGAACATGTTAAGCTGCTTTGACACAATCTACATTGTAAAAAGCGCTATATAAATACACTTGAATTGAATTGAATTAAATTATTATGACAGCTAGTAAATACCATAAGCTTTGATAGCAAGTGTGGAAATGTTTAAACAATGTTTATTATAACTTATAACTAACCCAGTGTTAATCTGTGCTCTGCTCACTCTTATTTTTTACATTATTCTCACCGTCTCCACTAAATAAAGTTAAACTAACACTCTTTTTTCCCCCTTTTATCTGTCATCTCTGTAGAGCTCGCTATGGGAGTCCAAAGAGGCAGCTGCAGTTTTACAGGTACTTTACATCTGCTCTTCGTGTGTAAATATAGCCAGCTCTTCACGAGATTACATAAAACGCTTTCATCCATAACACTATACAGTAGAGACGCTCCCTCTGGAGTGTCCTGGAGTTTAAGTGCCTCGCTCAAGGACAATAGTGATGGGATTGTAAAACCAGGAACTCTACATACTTCATAACATGAGTCTAAAAGTTTTGTGTTCACTGCAAAGATTCTTATCCATTTTTATGTCTTGTTTACGAACATGTTTTTAATATTTGAAAGTGTCTGGGTCAAAGATGAAAATATTTTTTGAGCATCGAAACAATTACAATGTAATACAGCTTTAAAGTGTGTCGTTTCTTGTACATTACAACATGTCCTGTTTATTTTTATTTTCTAAAACAAAGGACATTTGTCACATACATTACACCCTCATTTACTGTATACACCCACTTCAGTGTCATTGAGCGTAACAATAGTTTATATAAAAGAAATTCTTGACATTTAGAACAAGATTCATTTGCTGACATAAAAAAAAAACATTAAAAGTGCACCCCCAAAATTCTTTAAATACTTTGTCACCAACTTCAAACCACTTGGATTTATCTAATTGGTATCAAATGTTTTTTATATTTTATAAAATAATTTGTTGTGATGGGCGTCACGGTGGCGCAGTGGGTAGCACGATCGCCTCACAGCAAGAAGGTTGCTGGTTCGAGCCTCGGCTGGGTCAGTTGGCATTTCTGTGTGGAGTTTGCATGTTCTCCCCGTGTTCGCGTGGGTTTCCTCCGGGTGGTCCCATACAAATCCAAACACATGCGCTATAGGTGAATTGGGTAAGCTTAATTGTCCGTAGTGTATGTGTGTGAATGGGTGTGTATGGATGTTTCCCAGTGATAGGTTGCAGCTGGAAGGGCATCTGCTGCGTAAAACATAAGTTGGCGGTTCATTCCGCTGTGGCGACCCCTGGTTAATAAAGGGACTAAGCCGAAAATAAAATAAATGAATGAATGAATTTGGTGTGATCACTTTTATTCTTTTATATATTTCAATATGTAGAGGTCAGAACAACAATGTTGTTTCATTTTTACATAAATATATTTATGTTAATGTATTGTTACCTTTGTTACAACAAAATCAAATAAGCGCCATTTCTTTCATTAATCCTGAACCATATATCAAGAAAAATATTAAGCAAGTTAATAATTATCATAAATATTTCTTGAACACCGAATGATCATATTTGGATGATTTCTGAAGGACAAATGGCTGAAAATGGATGCTTGAATTATTTGCTTAAATAATAATAATTTTTGAAATTGTAATACTATTTTTCAATCACTTTTTGCTATATTTTTAAAAGAATCTTTTATACCAACACCTAACAATTAGACTTATCCCTTCTGTGCAGTGGTTTATGAAATGTGTGTACAAAATACTGTACCATTTTTATCAAATAATTTGAGAAGCCAATACACAATGACAGGTGATGAGTTTTCATCTTGTTATGGTGACACATTAGCTGCTGCCCTCTCTGTCATTTTCTCCGAATGAAAATCAAGATGTAGTTAAAAAAAGAAAAATCTTGGTCACTGCTGAGTCATTTGAAAAAACACTAAACACACACTTACTGATAGCGTTTCACTCAAACACAGCAACGCAGACTCCCACTGCCCTATGAAATGAGTTATATATTTAGACTGGATGTGACATCACAGGCAAATGGTGTATGCTAAATAATAGATGCTACTGTTTTAAGGCACGCCTGGAGTCTTTAGTCACAGGGAAATGAAGGAAACGGCAATGTTTGTGGCGTTAGCGAAGTTGCTCGGGTATGGAGGGCTGTATTTAACACAAAGCAAAAGAGCTACTGTGCTTGCACTACAAATGCTAATGTGTTTCCTATTATAAAGGGCAGCAGCACTTAGCATTTACTGTTTGGACAAATTTATGGTGTGCTGGATTGGATTTTCACTCGATTACATAATATCAGCTCTTTTTCTTTCTTTGGCATCTTGTTTGCATCCCTGTTGTATTGGATTTGTTGTTATCAATAGCAGAATATCTGCACTTGAAAACAACAAGGAGTGATATTTGCACTGCAGCACATCTTCTATTTATGAGCTGCGTGGCATTTGCATCAGTAAATTATTTGTAGCACCTTATTTAGAGTTTATGAGGATTTGATTTGATCTATTGGTATCACTTTATTTTGATGATCCCTTCAATACATTTTGTTGATTTTAGGTTACATTGCAACTACATGTGTGGAAGTAGACTGTAAGGTTAGGGTTAGGGTTAGTGTAAGTTTACATGTACTTGCAAAGTTTCTTAGTCAGGAGAATATCTGTTGGTGGAGCAGTGTCAGCAGATAAGACAGTCTGCTAATAGAATTAGTTGGTAAGTTGCAATGTAACTTATAGTCAACAAAATGTGCAAAAGGGACCATCAAAATAAAGTGATGCCATTTTTAAAAAATGCTGTATTTGTAAATTGTTTAATTTCATTAATATTTTCAAAATATATATATATATATATATATATATATATATATATTATTGTTTTGTTTAAACATATGTAAAAGATTAAACTGAATTTCTATATATTTTAAAATATTAAATGTTTACTTTATTTCACTTTTTATCAAAATGTTTCATTAAACATTTAGGATTAATAATTTTATAATTAATACTTTTTTATTTCATTTTGTTTTATGAGTTTGCTACCATGTTTTATTCTAGTTCTTCATTCTGCATTGGATAGCTTGTTCTTTTCAATTTTATACTCATTCGAAACATCGAACAAGCAGAAAAAAAGGTGCTTTTAGTATTTCATGTGGTACAACATCAAAGGCTTTTAGAGCGAAAGCTGTTCTGAATTATTCATATTTGCAGAGCATTCTTGCCCTGCGATAGGTGCGCAAAACATTCTCTCTGTGACATTTTGCCAAAGTGGGCGGTGCCTGATACTTCTGTAGGTGGAGTTGTTGGTTCAGTTCACTAATTGCTGGGGCTGATGCTGGAAAGATAGTCAGTTTAAAGAAGAAAACGGCAGTCTTCTTCAGTCAGCGGACCACCATTAAGCTGTCAGATGAGCAGTGTAGTGCAAAACCCATATGTGACTCGTCCTCCGAGGAACCGGGTAAGTACCACGCTGGTACTCTAGCTAAACATGGGTCCCGCTTGAGGATGTTGCATGATGATCCTGCTCACACCCCCACTCCTGTCCCAGAAACAGAAAGCAAGGCTTATAAGATCCACATAATGTCCTACTAGACTGTAAGCTACTGCACCATTATGTTTTAGTGATGAGAGTAGAAAACAGCAGGTTTGTCTCATATTATGAATTGCTATAGTGTATTTATATACAGTGTATATCATTTTGAACGCCTCTGTACTTGCTTTTATTGTTTTATTTTAAATCGTGTAAAATAGTAATGATATCTTTAAAAAAAAAACATTGTTCACAAATGTTATTTTCTATTTTTTCAGATAATAAAATTTTACATTGCTTTTAAAATGTTTTGATATATATAAAAAGTTTATTGCACTACAATATATTGCACTAACCATACTGTATATTACCACCATCTTGTGAGCTGCTAAACAGCTCATCACAACAATGGAAATAAAAATCTATTCTGTTCTATTTCTTCTCGCTTTAGCTTTGGTCAGGTAGGGAGACAAACTAAGCTCTGGAGAATGAGGAGAGGGTGTCATGTTGTAGATTTAGTGTGTCTTGACTTATTTGGTGAGATGTAGAGCCGTGTTACTTTTCTGGACTGACTTTGTTTAGAACTGGAAATGTGGCTTCTTAAATGTGAACAAGAATGGCTGTATATAAACGTATATATGACATTTTGTGAGTTTTATGGTCAATGTTCTGGTCTGTTATATTTACTAGTAGAAAGGCATTTCTTATTCATGATGTTTCGTAGATGTTTGTTGGGTAAATTATTCAAATATGTTCTAGGGATACAGTTCTTTGTGAAAGAGTTTCTGGTTTTAAATGGATTTCTGCTGTCATTTGTCATTGTTAGTTTGCTATTGTTTGACCAGTGAGTATTTTTAGCATGCCTTCTTGACTATTGTTTGCTGTCTTTTAAAGATTTAGAGCTGAAATCAATTGGACCATCAGTAACGCATGAGATATGCAGGATCAGAACACTTAAATTGTGTTGTAAATATCCTGCGAGTACAAAAATATATGGATGTTTCTTCAGCTATGGTACTTTTGAACCCATGGGATTCTTAAAAAAACAAAACATAGAGAATATTTTTCATTCTTAATGTTGTTTATTATATTTGTCACAATGTTCAGCAATACATTACTGAACACATGCATTTAGTGAGTAATATTTTTTTTATATTTTTAAAATTATAATTTTAATTACTACCTACTTTTAATTAAAAAAGTATTTATACAAGCATTTATTAAAACTGTATACAGTGCTCAGCATAAATAAGTACACCCTATTTAAATTTCTTTAAAATATTTTTATCCTTTTTTAAGTGAAGATAGGTAATATATTTTTATTTGAATTTATTTTCAATTCATTTGAACAAAACCGTTTTATTAAACAGATATGTTTATTAAAATAATATTTAGTCACCAAACGTCTTTAGAAACAGAAAGATAATACAGTTAAATTAATGTGAAATATTGCAAAAACAAATGACAAACTACAAAATTTAAAAAAGGGGGTGGCACAGTGGCACAGTGGTTAACACCATCGCCTCACAGTAAGAACGTGACTGGTTTAAGCCCCGGCTGGGCCAGTTGGCGTTTCTGTGTGGAGTTTGCATGCTCTTCCCCTGTTCGCATGGGTTTCCTCCGGGTGCTCCGGTTTCCCCCACAATCCAAAGACATGCGGTATAGGGGAGTTGAATAAACTAAATTGGCCATAGTGTATGAGTGTGTGTGAACGTGAGAGTGTATGGGTGTTTCCCAGTACTGGGTTGCGGCTGGAAGGGCATCCACTGCGTAAAACATATGCTGGATAAGTTGGTGTTTTATTGGCGACCTCTGATATATCAGGGACTAAGTCGAAGGAAAATGAATTTTAACAAAATGAAAATGATATTTTAACAAAATTTGATATATATTTTTGGAAATGGGATATTTATACCATTCCCATGGTATAAATATCTACTACTTTTCACATAGTAGGTAGATATTAAAATGGATATGGTCAGTTTACCCTCATTATGCAGTTGGGTCCATATAAAATAAAATAAAACCTCTACATAAAAAGTATAAAATAAAAATACCATTTTAATGTGGTCTTCATATAAAACAAATGAAAAATAATTATGTTTTAAAAAAAAAACAAAAAAAAAACCTGTAACTTATATAGTAGAGCCCCAAAGTTGAAAAAACATCCATACAGACACCTCTGATATTTCGTCCTCTGTGTGACGTCTTACTTCAAGACAAAAGTACATCATGTCTACTTTTAGGATTGTAGTCTTTGTTGGGGGCAGTGCCAGTCTATTTTTTGACCATCATACAGTACATGAGGTTTAACTGACTGAATGCTGGATAGATTTGGCGTCAGGCTCCTGCAGACCTCTTCACATTCTCTACGCATGCCTGAATGTGCCTGATCACGCATGAGTACCGAAAACTCACACTTTTCTTTATTCTGTTCTTCAATATCAACCAGTAAACTCCACCATAGTGTTTGAGTCCCACAGGGGAGGGTGAGCTCTGAATGCAGTGCATGGACGTTTGAGTCTGGTGTTGATATGCCACGAGAGGCGAGCGCTATTTAAAGCCAGATCTATAACCCGCAACTGCTCTCAGTCATGCCAGTCTCTTCACTCGTCTCTGTGTATTGGTGATTCCCGTATCCTGTTAGCTGGGCATGTTTGCCACCCACAGAAGCAGTCTGACTGACTTGCGGGTCGGGCACACCAGCCGCCACCTAAGCCGCCAACACAGTGTCCCATCTGAACAGGTACCAAAAAATGGCCCACCAGGGAACAGCGTGCGGAGAAGCAGCAGCATTAGCAGCAGTAAGTTGCTTTCCCTGTCCTTCAGCGAGAGCATGCGGAGCGACATCGACCGATACCTGTCCGACCAGGGACTGTACCCGCTGAGGCAGGGTGGGGGGGAGATGGGGGAAATTCGGAGCCTGCGGGAGGTGCGGGCGGCCGCCCAGCTCAAAAACCTAGAGGACTTTCTAAGGACCAATGGAGTGTCGTTGCAGGAGTCCATCTCCTTCCAGACTGGCATGAGATACAGGTAAGAGGCAGAGAGGGTGCAAGACTTTCACAAATGATGATTGGTGCTGGAAAGAAAATGTGGCTCTCAAGTTGATGATTTTTTTGGGAAGATGTGCTTTCTTCATTGGCGAGTTATTAGTTGGGCTTTTAAAGGAACACTTCATGTTTTTTGGAAAGCAATTTGTAAATCCATTTAACATCTTTGGGTCTGGTGGGAGCACTTTTAGCTTAGCTTAGCATAAACCATTGAATCAGATTAGACCATTAGCATCTCCTACAAAACAAAAATGTAAAAGCATTTTGATAATTTTTCTATTAAAAGCTTGATTCTGCTGTAGTTACATTGTGTACTAAGACAGACAGAAAATGAAACAATGTTATTTTCTCGGTCAATATGGCTAGGAACTGTACAGTCGTGCTCAAAAGTTTTGAGAATGACACAAATATTAGTTTTCACAAAGTTTGCTGCTAAACTGCTTTTATATCTTTGTTTCAGTTGTTTCTGTGATGTACTGAAATATAATTACAAGCACTTCATACGTTTCAAAGGCTTTTATCGACAATTACATGACATTTATGCAGAGAGTCAGTATTTGCAGTGTTGGCCCTTCTTTTTCAGGACCTCTGCAATTGGACTGGGCATGCTCTCAATCAACTTCAGGGCCAAATCCTGACTGATAGCGACCCATTCTTTCATAATCACTTCTTGGAGTTTGTCAGAATTAGTGGGTTTTTGTTTGTCCACCCGCCTCTTGAGGATTGACCACAAGTTCTCAATAGGATTAAGTTCTGGGGAGTTTCCAGGCCATGGACCCAAAATTTCAATGTTTTGGTCTCCGAGCCACTTAGATATCACTTTTGCCTTATGGCACGGTGCTCCATCGTGCTGGAAAATGCATTGTTCTTCACCAAACTGTTGTTGGATTGTTGGAAGAAGTTTTGGTACCATTCTTTATTCATGGCTGTGTTTTTGGGCAAAATTGTGAGTAAGCCCACTCCCTTGAATGACAAGCAACCCCACACATGAATGGTCTCAGGATGCTTTACTGTTGGCATGACACAGGAATAATGGTAGCGCTCACCTTTTCTTCTCCGGACAAGCCTTTTTCCAGATGCCCCAAACAATCAGAAAGGGGCTTCATTGGAGAATATGACATTGCCACAGTCCTCAGCAGTCCATTCGCCATACTTTTTTGCAAAAGATTAATCTGTCCCTAATGGGTTTTTTTTTTGAGAGAAGTGGCTTCTTTGCTGCCAGGACATCTTCCAAAAGTCTTCGCCTCACTGTGCATGCAGATGCGCTCACACCTGCCTGCTGCCATTCCTGAGCAAGCTCTGCCCTGGTGGCACTCCGATCCCGCAGCTGAATCCTCTTTAGGAGACGATCCTGGCGCTTGCTGGACTTTCTTGGACGCCCTGAAGCCTTCTTAACAAGAGTTGATCCTCTTTCCTTGAAGTTCTTGATGATCCTATAAATTGTTGATTTAGGACATGATTTAGGACATGATAGAACAATGATTTTAAGCATCACCCTCCTTTTAAAATGTCAAGTCTGCCATTCTAACCCAATCAGCCTGACATAATGATCTCCAGCCTTGTGTTCGTCAACATCCTCACCTGAGTTAACAAGACGATTACTGAAATGATCTCAGCAGCTCCTTTAATGACAGCTATGAAATGCAGTGGAAAGTTTTTTTCAGGATTAAGTTAATTTTCATGGCAAAGAAGGACTATGCAATTCACCTGATCACTCCTCAGAACATTCTGGAGTATATGCAGATCATCTGATCACTCTTCAGAA
>CAIGQW010000317.1:2198614-2209446 GCA_903798125.1 Danio choprae | reverse complement strand
TGGAGTATATGCAGATCATCTGATCACTCTTCAGAACATTCTGGAGTATATGCAGATCATCTGATCCCTCTTCAGAACATTCTGGAGTATACGCAGATCATCTGATCCCTCTTCAGAACATTCTGGAGTATATGCGCATTGCTATTATAAAAACGTACGCAGCAACATTTCCAATTTCCAATATTTATGTAATTCTCAAAACTTTTGGCCACGACTGTACTCTCAATCTGAATTTGCTCTTCAGTATTTGGACTTTCAGCAGTGAAAATTTAACCACAATGAACTGAACCAAACTGAACTTAAACTCTGAAAACTGGACTGACACAGTTTCAATTTACTATAATCTCATATGTTAAGCTGCTTTGACACAATCTACATTGTAAAAGTGCTATAGAAATAAAGATTAATTGAATTGAATTGAATTGAATTCTGGCATAATAATCAAGGATCTCTGCTGCTGTACCATGGCTGCAGCAGGCACAATGATATTATGCAGTGCCTGAAAAAAGTCCCCAGCAAGGGAACAGAACTGTGTAATATCATTATCAGATTTATTTTTCCGAAATTCTGGAGATGGATTAAACATGTTAAAACTCAACTGTTCAATTGTAGGGGAGTTGTAAAAGGAGCCTATTTTCAAATAAAAGTGAAGTGTTCCTTTAAATGAGTGCGTTTTAATATTACAGTATGTACAGTAGTATTTATGGTAGTATTTTACAATATGGTTTCATCTTTTAGCATTTGTTAATAGTTTAACTTTTAGCATAATTACCAATTAACACAACTTATTTTTATGATTTATTTGTACATTTAAATATGTAAAATAACTGTGTAAAAACTACGAGATAAAAAAAGAATTCATATGAGAAGCCCATATTGTACTGATGTGAAGTATAAAATGTAAAAAAGGGAACGTG
The DNA here is from genome assembly GCA_903798125.1 of Danio choprae. Lineage (NCBI taxonomy): Eukaryota > Metazoa > Chordata > Actinopteri > Cypriniformes > Danionidae > Danio > Danio choprae. The sequence continues at coordinate 2,208,529 of CAIGQW010000317.1, read as the reverse complement.
TGAACATATTTTTTTCATGTTTTACGTGTTTCACACGTTCCATATGAGCTTCACAACTGATTTTAATGTGACGCTCACAAACATGGCAACTGCTAAAATCATGCACTAACAATGCACTAACATTCACAAGAAAGGAACAATTGGATTTGTCTTAATTAACATTAATAAAAGTACATTTTGTGAAAATATATAGCTTATAGTCAGTTTGTTAAATAAAGCATTAAATAATATTAATTATATGAAAAAGCTTTTTCTTTTATTATAGTTTTAGTTTAATAATTTTAGTGATGAAAACCCCAAAAATATCCAACATTTTTCTTTTTTCATCATTCATTCATTCATTTTCATTTCGGCTTAGTCCCTTTATTAATCTGGGGTCGCCACAGCGGAACGAACCGCCAACTTATCCAGCATATGTTTTACGCAGCGGATGCCCTTCCAGCTGCAACCCATCTCTGGGAAACATCCATACACACCCATTCACAATCATACACTACGGACAATTTTTTAGCGTACCCAATTCACCTATACCGCATGTCTTTTGACTTGTGGGGGAAACCGGAGCACCCGGAGGAAACCCACGCCAACACAGGGAGAACATGCAAACTCCACACAGAAACGCCAACTGACCCAGCCGAGGCTCGAACCAGCGACTTCTTGCTGTGAGGCGAACGTGCTACCCACTGCGCCACTGTGAGGCCCTTTTTTCATCATATGTTTATTTATTTTTATTATTTAATTTATTGTTTTGGGAGGCAATAACACTTTGAAATAAGATTCCATTCCTGCATTAAATGTAGAATGACCCTTTATTTAACAGTGCCCTTTTTATACATTTTATACACATACTTATTATAATAATGACAGTAACTTTTGCATAATTACACATAAACCAGATGCCAAATCTAACCATTAACACATTGTATGTTATTGTAAAGTGTTGCGGTTACACACTGAATTCAGCCTTTTTTTAAACCCCTCATTTCTTGTCATCATCTTATTTTGAGTGTTAGATACAGGTTTCCAGCATTGTTTGTGCTGACCAGCATGGTGATTTTAGCTGGAAAGCAAACATTATTTGCCATTCATCTTCATGGTGTGCCTGTTGGTCTATTAGTCTATTGGTTGTCACTTTGGAGGTGTAATGGAGTCTGTTTTTGGCCATGTTGTGTGTATCTAAGGCACTCAGAGAGAATAGCAAGTGTTAAGCTAAGACTGAAGGGGGGTCTGGACCAGCTGTGTGACTTGAATTATGTGCTTTGCTCTTGTAAGCCATTTGTGAGGGCATTGGTCTTTTCATGGTGGCATGCTGGTACAGTGCTTGGGTCTTCATTTGACAGTCCTGTCAACAACATATCAGGCACACATTATCAATACATCCACCAGAAATTATTCTTAGTGGAAATAATGGTAAGTGTTTTTGCAGGCTGTGCATTACTAGTTCTTAAAGTTACAGTGACTGTACTTTTACAACAAGGTTAAATTGGTAGTAATTGAATTTTAACATAAGAAGTATAATAACTTTTACAACATTAATCTTGCAAATACAAAAAACATACAAAATTATGTCTACAAAAATAAGTTATCAGTGCTGCATGACTTTATAGCCAAAATCTTTCTCAATTGAAAAGTTACACAACAATTAAATACATGTTTTTAACCCAATTATGCCAACAAGGCCATGTAAACATGTTAACCTGCATTAAACTGCTTTCTGTTGGCTTATTCAAGAGCGCATGTGTGACAGTCCTAATTGGAGATTTAACCCCATCCAAACAAAGCAAAATTTTTTGCATTAAAGTAGGAAAAAATATACCGCAAACTCAGATGCTTTTTTTGACCCAACAATTTATAAATATGCATTCTCATCTCGTGTAGCAGAAATAGATACAAGCAAAAAGCTGCGTCTGTAATTGCATGACAGGATAATAAATCATATTTTTCAGATCCTATTTTAACGTCAGAAAATGTACTAAAAAAACATACTCGTTGTGTTTATATCACTCAAATATGACTGTGGGCCCACTATACCTACACACAGTTCTGTCTAAACAGCTTCCAAAAGTTGATTTTGCATGATAGGTGGCCTTTAAATAATGCTAGAATTTAAAAATGTTGTATAATAAAAAACATCCTACTCTACTTGTGTTTTCCAGTGGTCTTTGTGAAATTTAAGAGTAAAGCTCAGTTTTAACAGTCTGTGTTTAAAATCACATTATAGCAGTACCAATCACAGTGGCTATAAAAATGAAAATGATTAACCAAACGTGCCATTTGTTGTACAATCTGCTGTTTTTAGTCACACATTGAATCTCAAGCAGCATCACAAGCACAGTTTGTCAAGTGAGAAATACAAATACTAACATGTCCACAGTTTACAGTGCTCAAATGTTACACAGGATCATTTGATAATAGTGTTGATATTCTCTTGCATGGCATGTTGTTGCTGAATTGTTGAAAGAGTTGTCTATTTTCTACCTGTCACATGCTCTCAGATCATACATCTATATCGGTCCGTTTAATCTCCAAGTCCGTCATCGACTGCCTTTACCACCCTTTTTGCCTGCATGGATTTAAATAGTCTTAGTGTTGTCATGTCTAAACAGTCTCAAGCCTTTTACTAGTGATTGTAATGAACTGTGACTAGGAAAGCAGCAGATCCATTTGATTTAATTCCATTTCATGTTTTTATGAGAACCGGATACTAATAAAACATTCAGTATAATTATTAAATATGGGTAATTTTTTTATAATGCATAAATAATTATTGATCCATATAGTGTAGTTACATTATCTACCAGCAGGGGCTAACTGGATCATGCCAACGGACCCATTTGGTAACACTAAAGTATGCCAGTTGTATCCACACGATGGCAGAAAGCGCACGTTCTCTGTTAAAGAAAGCACTTGGCCTTCTGTCTGTAGCAATTGTCTTCATCTGTCAAGTTCTGTTTTTATATAATTACTTATTTATAGCCTTTATAGGATGATTTTTTTATCGATTTTTAAGACATTCTGTCCTGCTGTGATTCTCTGTTTGTCCTAAAAATTCACCAATTGTCTGATAGCTGTAGAATTAGTTGTCATCCCAAGACCCCTGGAGTTGAATGTAATCAGTTAAGCATACAAGAGTAATAATTAATAACTAATTAAGTGCAATGCAGGAGGGAGTTGAAGCTCTTTCTGTTTGTCTTTCTCTCTGTCCTGCAGACCTAATGAGGCAAGCCTCTTTTCTGCTCTACTTCCTCTTCAATTAAAGGCCGCCGCTCATTTTGTCTCTTTGTTTTTCCTTCTGTGTTTTTCTTTTTTTTTTTTTTATGTGTTATTTCCCCTTAGGGAATGTACTCTGGATTAAACATGCACTTATATAATGCTGTCTGGTTTATTCATAATTATGTACATGCAAATACATACAGCATATGTAGAGTGAGGGTCAATATTAGAATACATTTTCAGGCCAGGTTTATTGGAAGCAAAAAAAAAACAACTAAAAGTGTATTGTTTTGCTGGACATGAGAGAGTGTGTTTACACTTGATAGGTTTGGATTGATTAAAATTAACCTGGTGTCTACTAAACAAGCAGACTGATGGGAGAAAAGATGGGTCTTATAGTCGGTTTTCAATTGAACTCAGGTGCTGTTTGACAGGGGCCTCACAGTGGCGCAGTGGGTAGCACGTTTGCCTCACAGCAAGAAGGTCGCTGATCGCTGGTTCGAGCCTCGGCTGGGTCAGTTGGCGTTTCTGTGTGGAGTTTGCATGTTCTCCCTGTGTTGGCGTGGGTTTCCTCCGGGTGCTCCGGTTTCCCCCACAAGGCCAAAGACATGCGGTATAGGTGAATTGGGTAAGCTAAATTGTCCGTAGTGCATGAGTGTGAATGGATGTTTCCCAGAGATGGGTTGCAGCTGGAAGGGCATCCGCTGCGTAAAACATATGCTGGATAAGTTGGCGGTTCGTTCCGCTGTGGCGACCCCAGATTAATAAAGGGACTAAGCCGAAATGAAAATGAATGAATGAATGCTGTTTGACAGTAATTTAAATGCAACACGGACCAAAGGCATCAAAAATAAAAATAAAAACAGTACATGATGTCACAAGACATGACGAGAAAAGGACAGAATGCTGAAGCAACCATGCTTTTAGTTGTGATGTTGCTTATTACAGTTCAATACAGGCAGTCAATAAGGCATACCATTTCTGCAGATCTTCATTTGTGTATGCTAGAGGAATTCCTGATGGGTTTGACTCCTTTAAACATTTTATGAATTCTTCATGGAGTTCTCAGCTGATTAAAAAAACAAAACAAATCATCTCATGTATGAACAAACAGCAAACGCATTTTCTTTGAATGTTCAGTAAACTGCTCCTACTCTAATCCTTGCCTTTAACATAACACATAACAAAAAAGTAAACATGAGATTCATTTTATTTTTTGCAAGTTTTTGAGCATTTTGTCAGGCTATGTTTCACTTTGCCAGATGAGCTACCAAGCAAGTTAATTAGGTCCAAAAAGTCACACTGTATGTAGATATGTGATGCAAATATTAAGTAAGGGATCATCTATATAAACATTTTTACTTATTAAATGGCTGTTTGCCACAAAAGTAAACAATTAGACACAAAACATTGATCTGAGCTGTAATAATTCACTACTTCTTTCATTAATGTCAAGCTTGAAGAAAGAAGAAATGCTGAATGCAGCCTACACTAACCTACTTGTATTGTTCAGTCACAATATGGCATTAAACAGTCAAGAACAGTGGAGTGAAAGATATGCATAATCATTCATTCATTCATTCATTCATTCATTTTCTTTTCGGCTTAGTCCCTTTATTAATCTGGGGTCGCCACAGCGGAATGAACCGCCAACTTATCCAGCATATGTTTTACGCAGCGGATGCCCTTTAAGCTGCAACCCATCACTGGGAAACACCCATACACACTCATTCACACACATACACTACGGACAATTTAGCATGTCTTTGGACTGTGGGGGAAACTGGAGCACCCGGATTAAATCCACGCGAACACGGGGAGAACATGCAAACTCCACACAGAAATGCCAACTGACCCAGCCGAGGCTCGAACCAGCGACCTTCTTGCTGTGAGGAGATCATGCAACCCACTGCGCCACCGTGACACCTGCATATACATTTTCACTCAAAATGATTCTAAGTACCAATGAACCTGTGTTATATTATATATAACTTGGAATGTTGTGATTAACCGATCAAAATCAAGTGTTCCAGAGAGTCCTTTATTAAAGCGTATTCATATTTGCAAATTATGAACAACAAGTTTGTGTTGCATCAACACAAACTTGTGTCAAATATGGATAAACACAACTATTGGGTTACATTTTTTAAATGGTTACAAATTAAACTTTTAGCTCATCGGTTGGGTTTGTCTACATTTGATGCAAATTTGAGTTTCAACAACCCAGCAGTTTTGTGTGTTGTACTATGTAAGGAGCCATGAAAAAAATAAGCCTTTATCCATTGATAATCTTGCCCATTATGATAATTTGTGGGAAAAAGCACAAAAGCTATTGTTTTTTTTGTTTGTTTTTTACTCTGGTATTCATTTTATCTGGAAACATAAAATGTTATGTACTTATGTTTGTGTATGTTAGAAATATGTTCACTGTCATGTGTTTTCAATACGCCTGGGTTGCAAACTCCATGTCTTAGTATTCGCTGTGTCTTTTTTGTAGTAATGCAGCAGAGCTTGAACTACATAAACTGCATGATTTGAGAATTAGCATCCAAACAGAATCATGTGCTTCAATGGAAGAAAGGAGCAATGGCAGAGGAGAATAAATGCATTAACAATCACAGCAGTCCGGCATGATCTCAGTACATCAGAATAATTGGGATAATCACATTCAGGAAAAAAGGGCTTTCTGCAGGCTGATACTGAGCTAAAGAACAGACCCATAAGACATGCCTCACTGGTCCCGGATTAGACCATAATAGTGAGTCGAATGGATTATATTCCAACAACTTTGTCTTCCCTTTATTTGAAAGTTAGCATTTTGTGTTTGATTTATTCCCACTGTCTGTTGAAGGTCAGAAAGAAGCATGCATTCTAGATTCTCCCAAGGTCTCTTTATAATACTGTAGGGGATTATTTTACAGTAAGGGGCTATTTTATTCCTTGTGAAGGATTGTAAAAGTGCTGCACAAGTACATTTTAATTTAATAGTATTACATTAAAGGATGTTTCACATCAGTTCTGTTTTGCATTGTGTACTCAATTCTGTGTTTAAAAGTACTGGCATGTATTTTATCTTAAGTGAATTACTATTGTTCATCATCGTATTCAACCTCAATAGTAGCAAAAGTGTTTTGCTAAAACAGCATGAGGACACAAAGTCCAAAACGATTGATTTATTTAATGTATACTTACTTGTATACTTTTTCTTTTCTTTTTTTTTACAGTGAAAGACACCCAATATAAAGTGGGACCAAATTTAAAGGACTAGTCTGAGGGCATTGATCTATAATATAGCTTTTCTCCATTTAGTAGGCCTCCCACTGTCCCCCCCAGTCTTGCCTAGTAAAAGGCCAGGCTGTATGAATTCAAATTAAAGAAAGTGCAGTTGTATTTTTTTTTTTGAAGAAGAAGAAGAAGAAAGTGCGTTTGGAAGATGGAGAGATTGAGCAGTGTGAGAGAGAACCGCAGGCGCGGTAGCTGTGAATTAAGATGCTCATGCAGCGTAAGCTCGAGATGGGAGACCCAGCATTTCATCCTTATAACTCATGCCTTATAATAGATAGTTGTTTTTTTTGGTTTCTGAGTTTGTGCAGATCCTAGCAGTCTTTCTCTGAGTAACGGGAAACACTACCTTGCAGAAGTTCACAGAGAAATACAGTGGTCCATAAGATGGGAATCATGAAAATGCTTGTATTCTGCAGCACACTTTGTTATTGTACATTGTAAATAAGTGACAGACATAAATGTAACAAAAAATGCACATCTACAAGCAATAAACACTCTGTAAGTGTGCTCAACACAGAAAATGAAGAAAGCAAACTTAGAATAAGAGTATTTACTGTATATTCACGCTAAATGTGAGCATTAGGGTTTCTCTTCAGGGGAACTTCGACATGTGACTACACACTTTTGGAGTTCGCCAGACGACTAATCACTCTGAAGAGTAAGAAAGCGGGTCAATGAATGCCAATGAGTTGGCAGAGCTTGACTCCCCAGGTGCCGGTGATTGATCATTAGTAGAGTATATAACCAGCGCATGCGAAGCGAGCAGTTAGAATTTTCACTTCAGAGCCTCACAGAGCGACTGAAGAGATAACATCTGCTAAGCTGAATCAAGAGAGATCACGCTTCATGTATCCAGTGGGGGTGATGACTCAAACAATGGCGGTCGAGCTGGGTGATTCTCCTGTCCCTGGGGGTTTTGCTGGGTACTTCTAAAAGAGCAGTCTAATAAAAGAGCAGATATCCCCTAAGAGAGCAACATGGTCAGGCAACGCGTCTTTTTCAAGAAGCTGTTCCGATCGTGCGTTTCTGGATGCGGTGGTTCCTATCTCCAGATGATTGGCACGGGTACTCAATCATAAGTCCGGGGGTCCAGCATGTTGATGCGGTGCTCGCGGACAGTTCATGCTCTCACTGTGAGGGCATGTCTGTTGCGCAGCTGAGATCGCGGATTGCAAGCCACCCCCGTTGCTACACGTGAAAGCAGTTAGCACACGGGCAGATCTGAGGATCACAGTGGGGGTTTATTTGTCACCTCCGGGCCCACGGACCCCTACTCCTCCACAGCGTGCCCTATCCAAGCTTAGAGCGGTGGTGTCGGTTCCCCTGGGATGCCCGCACCTCCACTTGATGACACCGGACATCAGATGGAGCAGGTTATCTCTTGGTGGGCTCGGAAGACTGCTCCCCCGCCGGACCAAAGTTAAGCGAGAAAGTCACGTGTGTCTCCTCTCCCACAGCAGCTGGGTCTCCAGCTGATAGCTGAGTGTTCGGCTCCTCAGCAGCTAAAATTCTAACTGCTCGCTCCGCATGCGCTGGTTATATACTCTACTAATGATTAATCCCTGGCACCTGCCAACTCATTGGCATTCATTGGCCCGTTTACTTACTCTTCAGAGTGATTGGTCGTCTGGCGAACTCCCAAAATGTGAAGACACACATCTCTGTTCCCTACTTCTGGGAACGTGGGTTACGTTAGTAACCAAGATGTTTGAAATATCAAATTGTATTTTATATTTTTAAGTATATGGGCCTCACGGTGGCGCAGTGGGTAGCACGATAGCCTCACAGCAAGAAGGTCGATGGTTCGAGCCTCGGCTGAGTCAGTTGGCATTTCTGTGTGGAGTTTGCATGTTCTCCCCGTGTTGGCGTGGGTTTCCTCCGGGTGCTCCGGTTTCCCCCACAATTCCAAAGACATGCGCTATAGGGGAATTGGGTAAGCTAAATTTGTTCGTAGTGTATGTGTGTAAATGAGTGTGTGTGGATGTTCCCCAGTGATGGGTTGCAGCTGGAAGGGCATCCGCTGCGTAAAACATTTGCTGGATAAGTTGGCGGTTCATTCCGCTGTGGCGACCCCAAATTAATAAAGGGACTAAGCCAAAAAGAAAATTAATGAATGAATGAATTTTTAAGTGTATTAAAATGTTTTAAAACATTTAACAAATAAATAAATGTTTATTTATGTTTTGATTATTTTTCACAGTAGTTTAAATTTACTTTATAACTTTTTTTGTGAGAATGCCCCACAAAATGTATCCTAAGTTTTACAATATATTTAAAATTAAGTTTATTCCATGTAACTGTTTTCTTACATATTTTCTTTCACGGTTTAGCAATAAACCAGTTAGAACAGCTCTACTTTGAATTTTTTTGTGCTAGCAGTTTGGCTTTGGAAAACTGCAGAATAAAACAAAAAATGGTAACTTAGAAGTGAAATAAGCTTAACAATGTGAAGCGTAAATTTAAGGAAAAAAGGTTACAAAATGTTCTAAACCTCTGAGGTTATATTTTACAATTATATTGTAAAATATTTTATATTTTTCTATATTTTTACATGTTATATTTTACAATGACTTTAAGTTGGAATGAACCTTTCAAAGTGACATTTACAAAACAATAAATAAATCAGGTTATGCACGTGAAATGCACATTTATATAATTCAATACGAATTTTATAAAGTATTTTGCATTTCTTAGAACTGTGACATGTAAACTCAATATTGTGAAATTGTGAAAGGTCTTTAAAATGGTCTTGGACAAAGGAGGGCTTTTCAACTTTTTCCCAAAATTTCTTTATGCATAGTCTATTAAATTCAATTCAATTCAAGTTTATTTATATAGCGCTTTTTACAATGTAGATTGTGTCAAAGCAGCTTAAAGCTTTAATCTATACATGTACTCTCATGTAAATGATCAGTGAACCAGGACAGATGTCAGATTTACCATGTCTGCACCTTTTTAGACATGTAAGGAGTTTCTTTATTCTTGCGGAGCTGAGATTGCACATTTGTGTACATCATTAGCAGGAAATAAAGCTTATGGAATATCAATTTTATGCAAGATATTCATTTTAATTTGTTGATCATTACACTCATTTTCCTGGCTTTGCAGACCAGCTCAGCAGCAGTGAATTGCAGCAGCTGGCATATACTGTACTGTATGTGGCTGCAAATGCTCTCAGTGCTTTGATGCAGTAATTGCTATGCTGTCCACCTGGTGTGTAACTGCCAGCTCAGACTCACACGTCAAATACTACTTTTTTCTTTCCCTCACTTGTCTTTCCATATGACTTGAATAAATGCATTTGCTTTACCTATAATCCTTGAAACACAGACCATGTAACGAAACGGTTACTAAAGTAACCCTCGTTCCCAAATGCTATGTGGAAAACTTCCACTATGGGGATTTCATCAGAAAGCC
>CAIGQW010000317.1:2156697-2180772 GCA_903798125.1 Danio choprae | reverse complement strand
TCTCTCTCTCTCTCTCTCTCTCTCTCTCTCTCTCTCTCTCTCTCTCGGTGCACTGCTACCAAATGTCTTGGCTCTTCAAGCTAATTCTCCCATTGTAATTAAGTCTTTGAAATTCAAAGCTATAAAAATGTGAATATCATATCATAGTTATGAAGGCTGCATCATTTGCATCTTCTACAGACATTGCCTGCATGTGAGGGTGAATAACGTTTTGTTCAATCATTTATTTGATTATGTTAATTTATGGATCTGCCAGAATGATTTAGAATTGATTCATAATGCATTGATTCTATTGTAAGTTAAACATAATAATTAGCTTTACGGATGTAAAAATGTGAGTTTTTGTGACCTATTAATATCTGCTATACAGGTAGATGCTTTTTTGTCCGAATTTACTTAAAAAAAAATATTATTTGCAATTACAAAAAAATGGCTTGTAACTTTTGTTTTATTTACTACAATAATCTGCTTATTGATTTGGACAAAAACTACACTGTAAATATATATATAAACGTGATCCATTACAACATGTTTCATTTTTAACTCAAATTTACAATGTTTATTAACAACTATTAATGACAATTAATTTGTTCATGTTAGTCAGCTGAAAAAACGTTTTATCTGACCATTTGCTTTTGAGATTCCAGTGGCGGTCCTTCTCTGTTGATGTCAGTTTGACAGCTTCAACAACAAAAATCTTAACCACTGCCCCATTAGTTTACTATGATGAGGAATGATGCACAAAAAGAAAGCCCCGCCCCCTAGTCAATATTCTGTTTTAGTTGGAAGCACATTAACATACTGAAATAAAAGTCTTCCAGTTTACGCAGACTTTAAACAAATCAGGTTAAACAACAGTTGCTGAAATTATTTACAATACTTTGCTTATTCATTAGCTAGAAATATGCTGAATCCCAAAATGCATTGTGGCAGAAATAAGTTAAGCAGTTGCTTTGTTTTACTTTTTCATTTTCTTTTCTGTCATTTTCAACCCCATGAATTATGAATGCCACAAAGGTATAATAGTACTGACACAGGTATTAAAAGTGAATTGTTTTTAAATACCTATATATTAGCACATCAGATGTGGGTTAGTTATCCATTGAATTATTTGTTTATTTATTTTAAAGAAGCCCATTTATATAGGCCACTTAATACTCTTAATACTTTTTATTTTTATTTTTAAAGAAGAGCATTTTTATGTACCAGTAGATAAACTATGTTGGTTCATTCAAATAGAAGACTAATCACCACAATGGTGACTAAAAACAAAAAAAGTAAGAGCACAACATCAGATTAGCAAATTTCTCTCACATTCTCTTATAAAACATTCTAAAACTAATGGGAAAAATAACCAAAGGGAAATCATTGATGTTTCATAATTGAGTTTAGCAAACAAAGTCAACTAAACATTGTTAGTTGACAGTTGGTAAAGTAAGTTAATTAGATTTTTTAGTTTTGGGGAAAAAGAATTCTCAGAATTTAACAATACACCGGTTTAATTTCTCCATAACTTTGTATATAGCATGTGATAATTAAGTGCAGTTAATTGTGCAGAATTCTAGTAACAGAACTTACTTTTATGGATTAGTTCACCTGAAATGAAAATGCCATTATTTGTATTACACTTGTACTCTATCTTTCCAAAACAAAATGGCCTTGGTTCTGCGTAACACAAAAGAAGATGCATATTTTTTGTTCATAAAAGTCAACTGAACTCCAACATCAAGTATCTGCTTTAATGTTCTGCAGAAAGAATGTCCCTTTGAGTTTGAGCCGATGCTATGTTTGCATCAGTGCTGTGAGGGACATTATGACACATCACATTCTGCTTCTGAGCTGTTTGCATCTACATTGTGCCATTGTGGATTTATAGAAACAGACTTTGCATGAGTAACACTGTAACACGGAAGCTTCTCCATGTCTGATGAGCCAACGTCAAATTTCCCTGGCATACTGTGATGAGGATGAGTTGATGCACATGCACCTGAGGCAAGAAGGAGCTTACATACAGTACTTATGTAACCTGTCTCTGTGTAGTCTTACATTTGTGAATGCTCACTCATGAAATGTCATGAGATGATAAATGCATCCTTCAGGGTTTTTTATTTATTTATTTTTTTCCGTGCTGTCCCGTTCTGTGGCATTTATCTCTCTGGGTTCTACACTTATCTCCTGACTAATATCAAAGCTCCTGTGCGGGTTTTGTTCAAGAATTTGAAAGACACAGGAAGAGACAGAATGAGAGAGATGAAGAGTGTTGTGTTGAGGCATTGTGTAAGCCTGGGTCTCTCTCTGGGGCCGGCAGAAAGAAAACTGAAGTGGTGATTACATAAATGCACAAATGGGCTGGAGTTTCTGCCTGCTGTTCCCTGGGCAGTAAACAGCAGGACCGCTTCAGTCTGGCCAGCCAGTTATGCAAGAGACCCTTTATGTGTCCAAGATGAACCTATAGATTCACTTTTGACTGGGAAGATCCCAGAGTGGAAGAGGATGCCTCATTTACAGGAATTCTGCATTTATGGATTTATTTTGATCAAATATTGTTTATATTTATACAACATATGCTTTCAAGTTTCATCAATGTCTGTGTTTTTAAAGGAACACAACACTTTTTTGGGAGAGATTTTTACAACTCCACTTTATAAATACTACATTTTACAACTCTCCTAGAGTTAAACACTTGAGTTTTACCATTTTTAAAATCCCTTCTGTTGATATCTGGGTATGACGGGAGCACTTTTAGCTTAGCTTAGCATAAATCATTGAGTCGGATTAGACCATTAGCCTCTCTGGTTTCTAGAACTGCCCTTCCCCAGAAACAAATCATTGTATATTCTGCTCCGCCTTTTAAGTTTGTCGCCATTCGTGGTGAGCTACCTAGCAAACCAGTCACAGCGGAATAGCCGTCCATATGGAAGTAAACAGTCAGCGGTACTGCCTCAAAGTGTTCGTTTTACACACAAAATGCGGATATATGAACCTGCGAGCACATATTCCTTGGTTCTCAAAAATGTACACCAGGGCACATTTTCCCAATGAGCCTGTGTTTATATATTTAGATGTTTTTCCTAAATACAGTTGAGTATATGAATTCTAATCAATCTTCTTGTTATTGTTATGCTTTTGCTTTGGGGGATTTGCACCACAACAATGTACTGTACAACTTGAACCATCCCAGTTTTTACTTCAATAATCAGCAAAGAAAATGTGAATAACATCTCTGTCGGAAAATATACATTGAGGTTAAAATATTGCAGTTGTTAAATAACCTCCACCAAAATTGTGCTCACTTTTTTTCAGAAATTGTCACGATTGTCAAGTTGCTGTGCAGTATTGACTGACTCATCCATACACTCTCCAAAACCATTTCTTACCATAGCTTTCAGCCCAACAGGCCATTTTTCATACACACATTGTGATGTTTTGGCACCCCTGTGGAGTGTTTGGGAAAGGAGGAGCAGACCCCTGTAGAGATTTCTCATTTTGATAAACTGCCCATGCCTCTCAGGCAGTATCGTGCCTGTAGTATTCTAGTCAACCATAGCCTGCAAAGCCTGTGTTTATGCATCCTCCTCCTGATTTTGATTTTCTAAAGCTTTCTTCTTAACATTTGTCTTTTACTTCCTTCATATGCGTTCTTTCCCTGTATCACTCGTGCCTCCAGTCTTTCTTATGTAACGCTGCATACCTTCCTACTCATCCACATAAGCATACTGGCTTAATGTCTTTCCTGAGTGAATCTTGTTTTAAAAATTCTGGGTTGATATGATGAAAACATTCTCAGGGATTCCTGATAGCTCACTGTATGCTGAATGTGAGGTCAAATGTGTGTGTGTTCCTGTTCTTAACCCCGCTGAAGCTTGAGGTGTTTGTTCATTTGCCATGCTAATGAGCCTGCGTGTGTGTGTTAATTAAGACATCTGCTGTCTGGCCCAGCTGTAGGGCAGGAGAGGAGATCCAGCTACTGTAGTTTTTTCAGATTTGAAGTCCGCCTGAGCTGAACTCTGCTGCCATGTCTTGAGTGAATAATAAAAGTCATTTCAGCCATCCTTTTGCAGAAGCATGCACATATTTGCATTCCCTGTTTAAAATAAATAAGAAAATAATATAATGGCATTTAGCTGCACTTTTCACTAAACGGGACAATAGAGTCTAAGGGTGTTTTCACTTCTAACAGTTTTGGTGCTCACACACCCGGGGCTGTTTGATGTCAGAATTTGTTCATGTGAACATGGCTTTCTGAACTCGGGTGCACATCTGCAATCTGTACTTGAGTCCACCTGAAAGGGGTGCTTTGGGGTACGGTTAATGCGACCGCTGTGGTTCACTTCAGATGTGAGCAAATCATGGACTTGAGCCACTATAATCACGTATTAATTGGTCAAACAGTGTATTTATGTTTATTCACTCACTTCTCTGACACGCATAACTGAAACGCTCAACGCCAACAGAAAATGACTCTCTCCTCGTTTATTTGACCTTTTACATTACATTCATGACAGATAGATGCATTTACCATTCAGTTTTGGCACTTTTTGAAAACGAAACTACATTTTCAAAGTACAAAGTTCAAACTTGAGGCACCCAAGCAGCAGTATCCTATTGGTTTTGTGTTAAGCAGTGGGGTAGGGAGAAGAGCGGTCAACTGAATTCAACAAGGCAATTGAACCCAATGTGAAGCAGCCTGAGCCTGTGTCTGAAAAAAGCATCTCCTAATTTATTTCATGTCCTGAACTATTGTTCGTTTAAAACTGTGAAGCACACAATACATGTAAATATAAATATGCCATTTTGCAGTTGTATGCTTTAAAAATTACAATTATTTATTCTGGTTATTGATTTAAAAAAGTTTGCCATATTGATTTCCTCATATAAAAAGCATCTTTAAAACAAAAGGAAAATACCTTCGTTACTGAATACCTGCAATGTACTGTACCTTGTTTTATCAAAAACACACACACACACACACACACACACACACACACACACACACACACAAAAAGCATGTTTCAAATCATCTACGTTTTCTCAATTGACAATTCAGGCATGCAAGTGGGACCAAAATGAGGCGCCAAAATTGGTCTTTTTTTAATGGGCTAATAAGGCCTCACGGTGGCGCAGTGGATAGCACGTTCGCCTCACAGCAAGAAGGTTGCTGGTTTGAGCCTCGGCTGGGTCAGTTGGCGTTTCTGCGTGGAGTTTGCATGTTCTCCCTGTGTTGGCGTGGGTTTCCTCCGGGTGCTCCGGTTTCCCCCACAAGTCCAAAGACATGCGCTATAGGGGAATTGGGTAAGCTAAATTGTCCGTAGTGTATGAGTGTGAATGGGTGTGTGTGGATGTTTCCCAGAGATGGGTTGCGGCTGGTAGGGCATCCGCTGCGTAAAACATATGCTGGATAAGTTGGCGGTTCATTCCGCTGTGGCGACACCAGATTAATAAAGGGACTAAGCCGAAATGAAAATGAATGAATGAATGAATGAATGGGCTAATAATATTGATCTTAAAAGTATATATATATATTTTTTTATCTTTTTATCTTTATTTTTTATTATCTTTCTCCAGACAAAAAAATTATATAAAATTTTTTAATTTCATACATTTCAAACTGTATTTCAAACTGTATATCAATTCCTAAATATTATGATTTTTTTGTTGTCATATTATGATTTTATGACTTACTGCAATACTTCTATGATATAATTTCTTGCCTTCATGCGTGTGACTTTGACTAAGTCATTGTACATACAGTGCTCAGCATATATAAGTACACCCCTCACAAATCTATCTTTTAAATTCATATTTTTAATAGGAAGCTATACAATATTTTATTTGTGCATATACAGTACATTAGATTAGTCGGTACTGAAGCCAAATCTGGAGTTAATCTAACAAATTAACTTATGATAACAGTCCAAAAACTAGTACTCCCAAATTTATATGTTATAGAAAAATATTAAATACAAACTTAAAAAAAGAGGAAAAATCAAGAGATGCAAATTTAGTTACGATTTTGTAAGTTGTAATATTTTGCTTGAATTTAACTGTATCATCTTTCAATTTCTAAATATGTTTGGTGACTAAAATATTATTTGAATAAATATATCTGTTTAATAATCTGTTTTGTTTAAATGCACCAAAATGCATTGCCTATATTCAGTGAGAAATGGATAAAAATACTCATTTTCAAAATGTGCTGCACTCAATTATGCTGAGCACTGCATGCATTGCATGTATTTTTTACATATTTAAAAAATAAACTAATAGATCCACACAAGTAAATCAGCACCATTGACTTAATACTTCATGTAAATCTGTGTTGCTGTTTATAACCACTCAAAATGGCTAAATGGACAAGAGTGAGAGCGCCTATCCAGTTACTGTACCTCCATCAACTGCTCTGTTAGTGTAGGTACTATACTGTAGGCCGTCTGCTGCATTAAGAGCCCCATTTTGACCAGCAGTGAAGACCCTGTCGACATCCATTAACTAATGCCAAAGATTAGTGGAGCAGGCCCAGTGTTTCCCACACATTCAGCCTCAGCCAAATGCAGCTCTCTGGGGAGGAACTGAGCGTGTTTCTCCTCTCAGTGTGAACGTGCTTTTTAAACACCCATACAGTAGCTACCCTGCCATTCAACAAAGATTGAGGAAGCTTGGTTTATTTAAAGGCATGGTGAATTATTGATTGCAGGCTTCATGTGTTTATCGATTTTAGTAATGGGGTTTCCACATGTACCGGCTTACTGGTAGGACATAAGCTCTCTCCTTAATACACTATATTGCTTTACAGTTCAGTAGTGAATTATGTACATCAAGCAGTCTTTGTTGTCACTTTGGAGTTATACTTTAGACGTTTCCCATAAAATGTCTAGACATTATATTCTGCTGTATCGAATTCCAGGCAAACTTTTGTGTAGTATTGATAAGTCAGCAAACAGTATGCACTAAATAATTTAATGTTTCCATTTTCCACTACATGTTTTCATATCTGTTTAGAAGTATAGTTTATTGTAATGTTTAACTGGATTAGACATTCTGTGCAATCTGGGGTAACTTTACAGTAAGTCTTTTCTGTCTTTTACCTGTCATTTTTGTCTATTTCAAACAACAATTTTACAAATATTTTTATATTGGTTATTTCAGTCATAATGGCTGATCTGTTAATTAAATTAACTATCTGTTAATACTGTAGGCAATTTTTATGTGATATGATATTTGCCATTTAATATTTCAAATAAAAGAAAGCATAACTACAGCTTCTGAAAGTGTTGTAGCATAATACAATCCTGCTTTTTAACACTGAGTATGTTTACATGGACACCAATAATCCAATTTTAATATGATTAAGACAATACTCTGATTAAGAGTCTACCATGTAAACAGATTTTTGATGAATTGAATCCGGCTAAAGTCATAATAGAACTAAACAGAAATTGAATTAAGACATGTGGAGTATGCCGATTTTAGTCGCATTATTGAAGTGCAGCACAGACATGTAAACACCGCAATCAAACTATACCGTCATGTAGGATTTTATACCGCATTTTGCGACAGGATAGTCTATACACACACAGCTGTTTGACACTATTCTCTGCACCTATCGAGTCAGGAAAGGACCACAGACACATACACTGCGAAAAAAAATTCTCCCATTCGGCATGCGGTATGAAATTTCATTAAAACAACACTCTTCAAGCAGTTCATACTCGTATCCAATATCTCGTTTGTCAAAGGGGGCATGCATAAAATGTTCCTGAATGAAAGTGAAAGTGCCAAACTGCAGTTAAAGTCGACAAATTAAGAATGAAACACCCGAAATGACATAAAACTCTGAAGGAAACGTGGATAGCGTGTTAAAAGTTAACCGAATTTATCGGGATCATGAAAGGAACATTCAAAAAGTAACTCATGTAAACACCTTAATCATATTATTGTCTCATTCAGATTAAGGCAATAATTCGATTACTGATGTCCATGTAAATGTAGGCAATGTAAATGTACTATAAATATATGTAACTATATCAACCTGAAAACACTGAGAGCAAACAGGTAAATAAAAACACTTGAAACAGAATGGAGTAACTTTGCTGTCTTATTGCTTTCTTGGCATGTCTTGATTGTATTGTCATAGAGTATTTTAGCATCCATACTTAAATTGTTACAGATCTTTGTACAAAACTCCTCCAGGATGTCCATCTGCTTAGTTTCAGAGATGCGCATTGACATGCAAATACTATAGGGTGTTCTGGTTGCAGACACACAAAGATACCTATTAAATCACAAATTTATTGCAAAACCGAAAACATACGGCTATATACATTTCTGGAGAGCACCAAATACATCCCAGGAGGTATGTTTTTTTGCAGTTTTTGTTTTCGCGAATTCACCAGAGGCTGTGTATGCTTTTTGAGATCTCAAATTTTTCTCGCGAGTGCCATTCATGCCTGCTATTCTCGCATAAATCCACCAGAGACCGCTATCGACTGACTGACTAAATGACTGATTGACCGATCAACTGACCCACCCTCCTCCTTCCCTAAACCCACCGATAGTGTTTTCAAAAGCACCGATTGACCCACCCACCCACTTCCCTCAACCCAACCGATAGTTTTAAAAAGCAATCCAGAAAAAGAAAAGCCCTCACCTGATTTTATCACATTCTCACCCTGTTGTTTACATGTTTATTTAATTTTTTTGGCTTCTGTTTTTGTCTCACCTGCTTTCTTGAACGGTTCTTCGCCGAACTCGAACCCCATCCTCATGATCAACTCCTCTCTGCATCTCAAGTCTGCCGAAGTACATGGCGAGCTAACTAGACAAACTGGTAACAGCGGGAAAGCCATCCATATGGAGTTAGGTGGTTAGCTAGTAAGCGCGAAAAGCAATGCCATCATACCACCCTGTATCGTTAATTTTAAAGACGAAATGCAGCCATACATACTTTTGGCTACATAATTTGCAATCTCCAGAAATGCATATAGGGCTGTTTTCAAAATGAGCCTATGTTGACAGTTTTTTAGTCTGATTCAAACCAGAGCCTGATATCTTTTAGGTATTCATAAAAAAACTATTCTAAGAGTCATTTGGAATGCTAATCAGGCTAGACTGGTTACACAGCATGGTTAAAAGAACCAACTCATGAGTCCTTTATACATGAATCGGCTCACACTAGTTATGTTTTAATCACTGCATTAAAAGGGTATTTTATTAGTCTACTCTGGTTTGTATGTATTTGTGTTTGTTTATATGTGTTTGTCTGATCCTTCAAGTGAAAACCAAGGTTAATCGAAAAATCCAAATGCACCTTTTTTTGGTCTGGGGAAGCAAGATAAAGCAGTACTTTACCCTTACATTAGACGTCAGCTTTGAGGATCAGAATACAACCATGTGGTGAAGGTTTCTGGGGAAGGTTTTTAGCCAGTACACCCCAGGTAGTAAATCAATGAGAGAGTCTTTAGAAGTGAATAGCTCAGAGGAGCTCAAATGACTTAAAAAGGACAAAAAGACAGCTTTCACAGTCTCAGAGGTGTCAGAGGGGTTCAGGTCTGACTGTGTGATTGCCACTCAACTTTTTTTTTCACAGTAAACTCTATTTTAAGCCAATTTACTGGTGAAATTCCCTGACTTTGTGCTACAACCACTGAACACAGTAATTATTTTAAGTACAGTACTTTGCATTAGTTATTTTCTAGTTTGTGTATGATTAGTCATTATAATGTCAAGTCAAGTCTTAAATAAACATAAACTTAAATATCAACACAATAGTAATCCTAAGAGATATTTTAAACTTACATAAATAACATTCCAGAGCTGTAATCTAACTATACTAATTCCAGAGCTGTAATCTAACTATACTAATATACATATGCTATAAATACTTAAACTATACACATAACCTAAGACAAACTATACGAGTACTTTTACATAAGACAGAGCAATTATTGTGCAAAAGAGGTATTTTAAGGTTGAAGAAATCAAGTAGTGCAACATGATTTGTGGTACATTCACAGGTAAACATTGTTTTCCTTATCGAGTGTGTGTAAGATGGAGTTAAAGTAAAGTGTCTGGTGCACATAGAGAGAAAAGTGTTTCTACAGGTGGTTTGTCAAGCCCACTCACCTGTGTGAAGCACACTCATGTTTTTATAGAGATATTGATTGATATAGATAAAAAAGTGTCTGATGCAAATGTGCAAGGGAAAAGAAAGAATGTGTTTTTTACAGGTGGTTTGTATTGTCCTTTTTCTGAGCTTGTTTTTGCGGTTGTTCTAGAACTTCCGATTTAGTTGACTATGGGAGAAATGACTACTGTAGTAATAATTAATGACAAACAAGTGCATTCAAGACTGTACATAAAAAGAAAAATAACACAATAAGAAAATATCATTTTCATTTTGCATGATCTTTTTATCATCATGAAATGAATGGAAGTGAATGAGACTGGAAGTCTTGAGCCAAAAAATTTCAATGGCTGCGCCTGCTCATATGTGAAGAATAAGGACTATAGTATTGTATTGGTTGTGCACTTGTTATTGCCGTGCATTGTGGGTTTGATTGAGTCCTCTATGGTTTCAGACACCACTAGTGGCTGCTCCCTCAAGTACAAGTCTATTTATGTTTAAAAGGGGCGATTTCAGATACAGCCTTAATGAATTTCTTCCTAGCACAATCTTCATTTCAATTCATAGTGAATTATGGATGCCTCAGACCACTCTAATAATATTAAAAGATTGTCCAAATGACATATTTTTTAATTCAGTCTCTAACTGCTGAAGAAAACTTTCTCTCCAATGATTATGTTCTACAGTTTGCTGCGTTCCATAATTAAAGAGGTCTAAAGACATGCTTGACTGTCTCTCTCTTTTCTCAGGTTGCAGCCGCAGGCGTTTACCCACTCATGCTCGTGTTAAGCATTCAACATTGTTCATTGCTGTACAGTCAGATATTTTTATGTCTTGTTAGATGAAAAGACTAGTTATTAGTGACACGTACTGTACAAGGCTTTGTGCATCAGTTTGAGCCCCATCAGCAGGTGGCCAGTTCACCTTCACATGCCAGTCAGTGGATCTCCCTTCCTGTAACACTATCTTCATCAAAGCAGTTAAAAATTCATCATGGGTTTTCAGGACCTCCACGCTTACTGATAATTTGATTTGAGCAGATAAGTTGCCCGCTGATGTTCTGTTCAGAGCCACTTAGAGGTGACACTGATGACAGCCTGTTTACAGGTAATGGATACACTGTACATGCAGCTACTATAGGCTTTTGTTCAGAGTACATTCAAGAAGGTAAATAATAAAAAAGCACATACAGATGCATTCCAGTATGTAAAATATTTATTATGGTTGTTAATTCATACAAATTAATTGTAAAAGTAAGCATTTGCTGATGCAGCTAATGTTTACGATCCATTAAAAAAACTCATGTAAATTGGTAGTTAATAAAATGTTTATTTATTTATTTTCATATTTTTATATTCATATTTTATTTGACACCCCTTAACTATAAGTCCCAGATGGCTTTGAATGAGGGAATTGTGTCTTTTTTACATTTTCAGTTTGACCACACATATTCCAATATTTATTCATTCATTTTCATTTCGGCTTAGTCCCTTTATTAATCTGGGGTCGCCACTGCGGAATGAACCGCCAACTTATCCAGCATATGTTTTACGCAGCGGATGCCCTTCCAGCTGCAACCCAGCTATGGGAAACATCCATACACACCCATTCACACTCATACACTACGGACAATTTTGCTTACCCAATTCCCCTATACCGCATGTCTTTGGACTTGTGGGGGAAACCGGAGCACCCGGAGGAAACCCACGGCAACACGGGGAGAACATGCAAACTCCACACAGAAACGCCAACTGACCCAGCTGAGGCTCGAACCAGCGACCTTCTTGCTGTGAGGTGAACGTGCTATCCACTGCGCCACCGTGAGGCCCTCCAATATTTATACTACACTGTAAAAATGTTGGGTTCAACACTATTGGAATTAATTAATTATAATCAATTAAATTAACTAATTATTTTTTACAAATTGAAGTGGATCGAACATAAAACTTAAAGAAACTCAAGAACCCAAAGAAACTCAAGAATTGTATTGTTTCAGCTCATTTTAAATAAGTAGTTTGAACAAACAGCAAACCATTTTTTGAGTGTAAAACAGAATACACTATAGTGGAAAATAAGTAGACAAAATGGTATTCACCAGAAAGTTAAGTGTACGTTCCATAGTGTCTATTTCTGAGAAATATGAGAAAGGGGGAAATTTGATGATGTTTATTATTCAGTAGAGCTGTTTAAATATCATTGGGTTTCCTAAAGCAAAAATAATATGTCTTTGCTGCTGTACTTTAATTAAATAAAATCTGTCAGGGAAACAAAAACTATGTTTTGCAGGTTAGGTGAGTGTATTATGTTTATGCTACACAATAGATTATTGTGGAAGTTATGCGCATGATTAAATAATGTAAATGCAAGGTTTTTTTTTGTATGTGGTGAAAACAGTGAATAGCCTTAAGGATGTACAGTAGGAATGTCTCATAAATAAAGTCAAGCTTTTTTCTGGGGAAAAGTTGTGCTTCATATAAGCTTTGCTGTCTTCTTCTAAAATGTTTTTAAATGTTTTTTTGTTTTTTTTTACAAACCATAAAGCCTTCATTTTGTGTCATAAAATGCTTCTCATCCATCAAATAATCATCAAAGGCTCACTGAATGGCTGTAATTATGAAGTGGCTCTGTGTCCTTGACTGCTTGGTCTTATAGTAATTGCTCAGCACTGTAACCTTGGGTCTTTGCAAACTCAAAAGATATCAAACAAAAGGCCAGTGTGGAATTCTGATTGGCTCATGGGCCTGAAAGTATAGTAGTGCTGTATCCAGGCTGAGTTTCAGTCTCTCACAACTTACACTCTGTGTGTGAGTGAGAGTTACATGTGCAGAATTTGGCCCTGGATACACATAGTGAAAGTACGGTTAGTTCAGAATTATTCACATGTGCTACTAACCTCATGTCTCATATACAGTATGAGTTTGAATACAAATTGAGATGTGAAGAAATTCTTGCTGCAATATATTTATTTATGCATCATGATGAAACTTAATAATTAAAAAGGCATGGCAAATTTTTTTTTTTTTTCGAAGACCATAAAGTATGTGATGCATGGCTTTTTTCTGTTTTTAGGAACCTTGGAAAGTCCGGCTTACGCGTATCATGTCTAGGGCTGGGTGAGTAAAAATCATCATCTAAATTGTCAAAAATGTGAATTAAATCATGTCCTAACAACACATGGTTAGACAAGATTCAATGGACAAGCAGTTTGGCTGTCCACGCAAGGCACAACACAACAGAAACAGAAATACCAGAGCCATTCAGAAACACAGAATAGTTCACTGCATTCCCAAGCAAACGGACAGGTCAATGATCTAAATTATCAATATTAATTAAACCTCATTAACATTATTAAAAGTACAGACTGAGTGACTGATGGTGTTGGTTTGCACTGAGTCACAGTTCTAACGTTCATGTTTAATCTGTACAGTTTACTAGTAACTATCTGCTTCCGCATTCAGTATGACAATAAATGTCATGTACTGGATCATTTAACCCTGAGTAAAGCACATAATCACTGCTTGAGGTAATCACTGTCATAGTAGTTTATGCTGTTATTCAGCCATGTTGCAGAAATAGAAATAAAAAAAGATACTTTTTACCGCTTGTCGCACTGCCGTGTCACATGTTATTAGGACATGTTGTTAGGATTCATTAAGCTGCTTTACATAATTTTGTATAAAACTAAATGTTTGACATCTGACAGCATCTAAACATTCCCTCTCCAGGTACCTGGGTAACTTTTGGTGGACAAATCACTGATGAGGTATGAATATTGTGGATTGTAGCTCCTTTTATTAGCTCAAACATTATTGGACAGTAGTGTTGTAGTGGCATGATCACACCTTTGTTGCATGAGTTTGGATATTCAATGGAAACTCTTCACACAATGTCATTCCAAGTCTGTTTGAGTTTTTTTTTTCTTTTTTCGTTTGTTTGTTGGTAACACTACAAAAGACATTTTGACCTAGGCTCATCGAAGAATTGTACCTCAGCCTACATAATGTAAAATACATTTTACTCCGGATACGTTTTGTTGTACGTTTCAGATACATGTGCAGGATCTTTGGTATATTAAATATATAGATGGATGGTTGGATGGATGGATGGATAAACTGAAGGATGGATGGATAGATGGATAGACAGATGAATAAACTGATGAATGGATGAATGGATGAAGAGGGTTGAATGGATGGACAGACAGACAGACAGATACTGTGTACTTAAGGATGGATGGATTGATAGACAGATCAATAGACTTAATACATGGATGGATGGATGGATGATGGATGGATTTACATGGTTGGGTAGATGGACAGAGAGAAATACATATGGATGGATGGATGGATGGATAGACAGATGAATTAACTGATGAAAGGATGAGTGGATGAATGGATGTAGAGGGTTGAATGGATGGACAGACAGACAGATACTGTATCCTTATGGATGGATTGATGGACAGATGAATAGACTTGATGGACATACAGATTAAAAGAATTTATCGATGGATGGATGGATGGATGGATGGACGGGCAGACAGATATACTTATGGATGGATGGATGGATGGATGGATGGATGGATGGACAGACTTTTAACTTTTTTTTGTATTTGTTTTATGATAGGTCTTATAATAACCTTCAAGCCCACTGTATTATCCCTTTTAACCTAAACAAGAGCTTAGCGCACTGTTTATGGCCACAGTGAGCAGCTCTGCAGAACACTAACTGTAGCTTTATTCAGCCTCTGCTGTACAGTATCTGAATCGCAGCACTGGATACAGTACAGATTTATTACAACCATTTGAGTTCTGTACTGCTGAGGAAAACACAAAGCTGTAATGCCCTGATTCTCTCCGTCTGTGATCTCTCTCTGTTTTCTCAGATAGCTGAGCAGCTGATGACGCTGGCGTATGAGAACGGCATCAATCTGTTTGACACAGCTGAGGTGTACGCGGCAGGGAAGTGAGTACCCTTGCTGATCTCCCATCATTCACTGCTGCTCTCTTCACCACCTTCTTATGAGGAGATTAGTAAAGTATTAAGTTCATTTTTAGCAACAATTTTATCATTAGATCTGATCGGTCTGAAATGTCTGAAGAAACCCATTTTCAGTTTGTTATTATCACAGAATCTTTTAAAAGTTTTTAACACTCTGTAGCAAATTTTGTGGGCGCCGATTGTAGATTATTAAAAACAGTTTATTTGTCAACAGAATAAATTGTTGCTTAGAATAATAGGACACATTCTAATGTCTGAAAGTATTTATTTGTAACTCTTAATTTTTGCTGAATTGCATCGTCTTATAACATGCAAGTTCTCTTTACTGCACTCTTTAGGTATCTTAAACATTTAAGGCGACCAAATGAAAAAAAATATATAGTGGTTGGTCAGCAAAATTCACTTGTGCAAGAAGAGGAAAAAGATGGAAAGGTGAATAGCCCAAACCTGCTAGCTTGCAGTAAATTTAGCAGTGGCGTCTTTATTTTCTGCAATGCCGTGGAACTGTAGCGTCAGGGAATTGCTGATAAAGTTGAGAGGAAATTGCCTGACTCAGTGGAAATACGCTCAACGATACAAAACGGCTCTTTAATGAAGCAGACCTCAGGAGTGTTAAAGGACATAAACTTATATATATGGTGTCTGTGTGCTTTTGTGTCGCATTTTCCATCAGTGTTACTTGCCATGTCAAGCTGACCATGAGGCTGTGGCTCAGCACATCGATAACTCATGCAGAATAATGAAGACAGCACTGTAAACACACTTACGCACAGACAAACAAACCATCCTGTATCACTCACAAACAGGCTGTGTTCACATTGACAACACATCCTGCTTATTTATAAGTGTAAGCATCACCTAAAAAATATTTGACAAGCACCAAATTGGAATAAAATGGCTCTGATTATTTCAAACTATTGTTTAGTGCGATTCTCAAGTTGCAAAGTCTGCATTGTAATGAAATAAGTATGTGATGTGATCAGCAGCTCGTATTAAGAATTTTCAGTGTAAGGAGCATCTTGGTTCACAGTAAATGATCTACATGAACTTCATCTCTGTGATGAAAGTTATTTACTGTGTAATGTCCATTTAAAAATGTCCACAGGTAGTGTACTTTTAGTTTGTTTTTATAATTGCATTAAATTAAATGTTTCTCCAATTTGGTCTGCCTGTTTGTTAAAGAAATATATTTGATTGATTAATTAATTCAGGGCGGCACGGTGGCTCAGTGGTTAGCACCGTCATCTTACAGCAAGAAGGTCGCTGATTCGAGTCCCATCTGGGTCAGTTGGCATTTCTGTATGGAGTTTGCATGTTCTCCCTGTGTTTGCGTGTATTTCCTCTGGGTGCTCCGGTTTCCCCCACAGTCCAAAGACGTGGTACAGGTGTATTGAATAAACTAAATTGCCCGTAGTGTATGTGCATGCATGTAAGAATGTATGGATGTTTTCCAGTACTGGGGTGCAGCTTGAAGGGTATTCCCTGTGTAAAACATATGCCGGATAAGTTAATGGTTCATTCCGCTGTGACAACCCCTGATGATTAAGGGACTAAGCCGAAGGAAATGAATAAATGATTGATTAATTAACTCAATCAAATCTGCACATTCTGTTCCATAGTTTAGGTTGGCGGTAAAAACTATTCATGACTGGTAGATGTTTTGAAATCACCTGTCATTGACGGGAATGGCTGAATGCTGGTTTTAGCTCTGAGAATGTGTCTCAAAATGTCGTGTTCAAACAGCTGCTTAGGTTTGCATACTGTCTGTATGAATCTGTAACTGAAGTCAAGCCTGTACATTTTTTGGTGCTTTTCCACTGTATGGTATACGGCTCAGTATGGCTCATTTTTAGGGGGTTTCCTATGGAGCCAGATCAGTCTGCAAAATAATTCATTTACGAAATAAAATTCAAATGTGCACAGCATTGTTCACATTTACAAAAAAAAAAAAAGTGTGAGCATTTGTGGAAACAATTATGCTTTTTTGGCTTTTGTAAATTTGAATTGTGCTGTGCACGTATGAATTTTATTTTGTAAATGTATTATTTTTTAGACTGATCTGGCTCCATAGTTGCTACTCCATACAGAACTCATTCATTCATTCATTTTCATTTCGGCTTAGTCCCTTTATTAATCTGGGGTCGCCACAGCGGAATGAACCGCCAACTTATCCAGCATATGTTTTACGCAGCGGATGCCCTTCCAGCTGCAACCCATCTCTGGGAAACATCCATACACACCCATTCACACTCATACACTATGGACAATTTAGCTTACCCAATTCACCTATACCGCATGTCTTTGGACTTGTGGGGGAAACCGGAGTACCCGGAGGAAACCCACGCCAACACAGGGAGAACATGCAAACTCCACACAGAAACGCCAACTGACCCAGCCGAGGCTCGAACCAGCGACTTCTTGCTGTGAGGCGAACGTGCTACCCACTGCGCCACTGTGAGGCCCCATACAGAACTCAAAACCTTATAATTGTTTTAGCACCACCTCGGTTTCCAAGTGAGCCAGTAGAGTTGGAAAAACTATACAGTAGTTATTTGTCAATATTATTCCTATTTTGAAGTGGTACAAAACTACAGTGGAAAATCAAACCGAGCAAACGTAATGGACACTGAGCCAAGCTCTACCAAGGAAATAAATCTATTCAATCAAAGATGGCAGCCAAAACTTAAGATAGACACAAAAAAAGTCAAGTGATGAGCTTTAGTCAGAACTTTAAAAAAAAAAAAAAGAGTAAAATACAGTCATCCAAAAGGTCTTAAACGAGTGCAAAACATTACATAAAAAACACAAGGAAGACTGTTCTATTTGTGATGAACACAGTAGTTGTCATTCACATGAATAACCAAAAACATATGTGAAAGTAACTCAAATACATAACTGACATCCTTATTGTTTGCTTTGTTAACATGACCCTACCGGTGTATTTTCTAGAATACTAGTTAAATTAAAAAGCAAGGTGTGCAGTTTGTGCAAATTAATGTACTGCCCTCTTGAGCCCATGTTACAATAGCGCTTCATTTGTTACAAGCTGTCACAAGGACAAGCTGGCGTCGGGATGACGTGGCCTGTTGGGAGAACCATTCATGAAGAACACATTAGTCCTGAGGGCAAAAATGTAACATCTGTCATTAGATGTTCTCTCCAACTCTCTCCCTTTTTAAAAAATCTGCTCACAGGAGAAAAAAAAGGAAGCATTTTGCCCGTGTTTACACTGGGAGTCTCTTTCATATTGCTGTAAAGTGAACGCTTCATTAGCTTAATTTTACAGAAGCTGAGAACGGGGAATCCCCCAGTGTAGAGGACGCTTTTGCTCACTGACTGATGAAGGTGAGGACAAGACAGTTTAGGCTTAAAATGAGGATGATTTTTGCTTTTCGCTTTCCTACAGGGCTGAAATGGTCCTCGGCAGTATCATCAAGAAGAAAGGATGGAGGTACACATGTCGATTTGCCATTTAAAACATTCGTAAACTCTCATTTGATGTTATCTGTCATGTTTGTGTGCTGTTTTCTCCTCCTCAGAGTGTCAGAATAACTGCTGATATCCTCTCAATGGGAAGATGCTTGCATTTACCTTGCAGTTCTTGTTGGTTTGTGAATGACTAATGTGGAATTTGCTCTTAAGGGGACATCAGTTTTTATTTATCCTGCCATTCACTGTATGCGAGCACTGAGGCGAAAAGCTGCTTCCCCCCCCAGGGAAAAGATGTCTAATTTTGGAGCCAAGTTTTTGCCCTTTTTAGAAACATGGCTTCACTGCAGTTTCAAGTGTATGAAAAATCTGCTTCTCTTGGGAGAGGAGAACATTCCTGTCCAAATGCCCTTTATTTACTATCATCTGCAAAGAATTTACAATATGTTTTATTTAAATGGAAAGATGTTGAAAATCCTGAAATAATATTATTCTATTATTTTAAGTATGATTATTTTATCCACAGTTTTAGGGCTAATGCATTATTATTTTAAATATAGAAGCACAATTATGATAGTTTATACAAAATATGTCTAATAAAAAATCAATGTATAATATTATATAATATACATTTAAAAAATATAAAAACTATATATAATATATACAGTATAATAGATAAAATACTACTAAGCATGTTTTCAAATTAATGCACAAAATTTAAAGCCATTGTTGTTACATGATTTACTTTAAATAATGCAATAATTCAAGTTCAAATATAACGGTTTCCAGTCTTTTCATTTCACTCCACTGACGTTTCTTAAAACCTACAGTAAGCGGATATTTTTATTTATTTATTGTTCATTGTAAATCATGTTTGTCCTTACCTTTGTATCACTTTAAACCCATCTGTCTCTCATCTGTCTTTTACAGACGTTCCAGTTTGGTCATCACCACAAAGATATACTGGGGTGGAAAGTAAGTGCTATGATCTTATGAGTGTGTGTGTGTGTGTGTGTGTGTGTGTGTGTGTCACAAAGAGGTTAATGATGATTCATACCATCCGCCAACTGTGAGAGCAACAGGGGAAGCAGGTTAATGATAGTCTCTTTCACACAAGTGTGTGTGGTGTAGTAAGGGAAGTCCTGCAGATCCTCACTGGAAAAGGATCAGGTCGAATGCCCCCTCTGAGCTATGCTCTTTCACTCAGGGCAAATTAAAGGTCAAAGCTGAGAACTGTTATGAGGTCACCATCAAACATTAATGCCTTTAAATTGCCACGGTGCTCACATTTTGATAATAATTAGCCTCACATACAGATTCAGCGGCCATATTGAATGTGACCTTTAGTAAATTCACCCATGAGCATCACCTTGAAGTTAACGGAGACAGATCCTTTCTTCTATATTGTGATTTGACTTAAATGGATTATTGGGGAAAAAATGAGTATGGATTCAATTCATCAACTTTGAGTGGATGGATGCAGGATTTCAGCTAAATTTGACGAAATGATTGGAGAAATGAACAGAAGAACTTTTTACAATAAGATGAATGACAAGAATTTAGAAATATCTTTACACAATGTCTTTAAAAAAAACAATAAATTTAAATGCACTTAAATGTGTAATTGTCACTTTCCTGTTTGTTTTTTCAGAGCAGAAACAGAGAGAGGCCTATCTAGAAAACACATTATAGAGGGTAAGTCCTGTTATCAGTATTGAAGATTTCATTTTATATTTTGAGGGCAAACTGAAAAAGAGGACTGAAATTTAGTCAAGCAGGACCCACTTTATATTAAGTTATAGTTTTAGTGCTGTAAGATAACATTTTCAAATCCCCCCTCACAAGCTTCAGGAGTAATTTACAATACAAAATGAACATGATAAAGACATTGTAATGAAAAAACGATCCTTTTATGTACAAAGATGAGCCAAAAGTTGATTGGTGGTAAGCAAACAATCAGTCCTCATAATCAATGTGTTTGATGCAGTAGAAATGGGCAGGAGTAAAGAAACTGTATGAGTGACATTTCAACAAGCCAACATGTTATGGCAAGGTGACTGGATCAGAGTATTTTATTTTTGAAATTGCAAGACTTTGTTGCTTCTGGTGAGCAGTGGTGGGTTTTAAGCAACATTGGAGGAGGGACAAACCACATACCAGTGACAGGGTGTTGACTGCCAAAAGCAAAAGGACTTGACGGATCTGTTGCTCACGTATTGGGGCTAGATACTACAGGGCACCTGCAGGGGTCTAGTAGAGTTTATGCCCCTATGCTGCCCTACAAATGCAAAGTGCAGTAACTACACATCTGTTCTGTTTTGGGGCAAAGTCTCCTGCTTCAATTTTGACCCATTTCAGAGAAACAAGAGTGTCAAAATTGCTGCAACTACAAAATCCAAGCTGGTGTTAAAGTATTTTTGCAGTCATACTGCACTTTGCCTTTGTAGGGTAGAGTGGTTTGGCACTGGTCATAATGCTTTGGCTTATCAGTGTAAGTACACTGTAATAAAGACTCCTAATATAAAGTGATCAAACAATGCACAAACAAGAACCTGTAACTTTCTTTCATCAAGATTTGCGCAGTCTTACACAGCCTTAAACATTACTGCATTTTTTTTTGACCTACAGGTCTAAGGGCGTCACTGGAGAGACTTCAGTTAGAATATGTGGATGTAGTGTTTGCTAACAGACCTGACCCCAACACGCCAATGGAAGGTAGGTGTGCTTGATGAGATGCTGGCCATTTTGTGTCATCTTTGTGTACCAGCACTGGAATGGCTCTCCTGATTGCTTTGCACTGAAGCATGGGATTAAAACAGACTAGCCACGCAGCTCTCAACTTATCAGAGATCAGACACTTTGAGACCAACAGCAGAGATTTGGTTAACCCTAAAACACAGCATTCCTAAAAATAGACAATCATCCCATAACATTTTAATGCATTACAACATTGTACAGAATAGCTGATTGTCTGTCTCAAACTATTGAGCAGTGAATGGAGCATGTTGTCTAAGTGTGCTGTCAAGATGATTCGACTTTGCATCACAGCAGTTGCATCCATTATGCAGTTAATGGTTGAGTCTAGTTGTAAGTTAGTCTAGGAAGAGTGCATGGTCTTGCATTTGAGAGTTTTACAAAAGCATTAAATGGACTAATACATCTACATCTTGTCGCAGTCGATCTTTTGTAATAGAAAGCACTGGTTTAGAAGGCTGAAAAACCAAAGCAGCATGACTAAAAGATTTGATATTACTTAAATAGCATTTTCACAGCACTATAGCACGGTGGTTCTATTGGATTTTTTTTCCTGATTGACTAATAATGTTTTCTGTGAGAACAGGATTTGTTCCTCCTTTTCTTAATGTGGGTTGATTCAATATGTTAAATTGTTATAGCGTGATATACTGTACCCTGAAATGCACACATTCATACTTCAACTGACACAAATCCACTTCAACTGAAGTGGTGGAGAGGTTTATTTTAGCTAGAAGGCTATCTTTATTACACCAGATTAACCTAGTTTGACCAGATTAACCTCCTGAGGTATGTTGTGGACAAAACAAAGGCTAAAATATAATTATACTCGATAAAAGGGACTGACAGAGATGCATTTAGAGCTGTGTTTTGAAGCTTCAATGTATATGAAAATGTACAGGCAGGAATTAATATACACTGCTGCATAAACAGATTGGTGTCCTTTCACTTTAGAGAAATGGCAGTAAGAGCTGAGTGATATGACACAATGCATAAACGTGCATTAAACACATACTCAGTGCAGTCTACATGTGTTTGTGGACTACACATTTCTCAATATACATGTAAAACTAACAAAAGGTACATATAAATAGACCTTATGCCTCTTCAGGTGGCACTGAATAAATTTATAATCCATATATTTCAGATTTAGTCTCCTGACAAGCACTCTGTGGTAATGCATGGCTTCCTGCTTTATGTAATGGCTCCTTATTAGTCTCCCTGCTTCTCTCATTTTTAAAATAAGAGTCCCACATACATAATATATTTAATACAAGCTTAAAAAACGTAAAAATAAGACTTGCATATTAATGATGCTTTGTGGGTTGTCAGAGTCAGTGTTTTGTTCCGATTGGCCTGATTTTAAACTCAGAGGATTTATATGAGAACTAGGAAACAATGGGGTTTGAGACTCACAGTGTGTTTCGACATACTGAACTCTCAATATTCAGCTATGCCAAGATATGTCCAGATTTTCATTCTATAGCACCTAAGAGTAAAAATAATTATAAATGTTGCATTGAAGCAGTTAAAATGACGACTACAATTTTAAACTTCCAATATAGACTTTATTTAACTTCCCACCATGAGACTAATGTAAAAAAGTTCAGAATGCTCACTATGGTTTATTAGTGTGTATCTCGATGTCAATCATTGGGGCATTGAACTGTATCCCAGCTCAAAGTCTTTATACTTTGAATGCTGATTGTGCCATAACTGTGTGACGAAGGCTGACCTAATTCAAAGTCTTCTTCGAAAACGATGTACAAATTGTAAACGGTGTCCTTTTCCTTCAGGCCATGAAGGGTAGAACAAATGGATCATTCACAGTCTAGCCTATGCAAAAGGATGTAAAACTGGAATTACTGACATCTTATTTCAGGCAGCTCTTTCTTTTAGGAGTCAAAACAATTGCTGAACGTTTATAATGATAGACTGCTAGATTATAAATTATATCAAAGGCAATATCTGAAAAGCATATTTGGCGCACTTTAAAATGCTCTCCAAAATGATGATTTAAACACCTTCACAACTCAAATACTGATGATATCTAAGATTACTTCACATTTCTGCCTATAAATCCTCCAAAGAAATGGCCCCATCGCCTTCCTCACTGTAATTTCAATTACAAACACTGAGCTTTACTTGTCAAACCTGTGACAATGCCGTGCTGTACAGCTGTGAGGGCTTTGTGTATAGACTGAAGAGTGGCAGAGACTGATGCTTCTGAGGTCATGGCCATGTAGACATGATTGCTTGTTCTTGTGCACACACCACGTGACTTCATGAGTGGTCCGATTACTAAGGGACTTGCAGAATCTGCTCTGGTCCAGTTCTGCTGCCTTTTTTTTCTCCCCTCAGAGATTTCATTCCATTTGCTGGTTGGTAAACCTCTTTTTACAGTCTTTTGTTTGTTTGTTTATCACCAGGAGATCCATTTAACACTTCAAAATCAAGAACATTCATCATAGAAGGTACATGGTACCCTCAGTGAGAGTTTTGACCTCCTGTCTCCAAAAGCATTTTATGGCTTTGATTTGTGATAGTCTGCCCTCTTTTTCCTGGTGTGAGAAACCTGACCATGTCCATAAAATGCTGAAGATTTCCAGACATTTCTATTTTATACCTGGTATGCCGTAGGACTGTCGAATTATTTGACTCTCCTGTCAATCTTGCAAGTTAAATTTGAAGAAGGTCATTGCATCTTACTGACCCATTTTCTTTGGTTTTCTTTCTTTCTTTCTTTCTTTCTTTCTTTCTTTCTTTCTTTCTTT
>CAIGQW010000317.1:2141800-2156297 GCA_903798125.1 Danio choprae | reverse complement strand
TAGGGTTAGCACTGTTAAGGTGGTTTACAAGGACATGTCCTGTGTCCTTGTAATTCAAAACACTTACAAATCCTATTTAATGGTGTCTTTTGACATTCAAATTTTACCCCAGGTTTTCTGTGAGGGTTGGTTGGGTTTAGGGGTAGGGGTGGATTAAGGCCATGTAAAAAGTGTTTAAAATACATTACACCTATGGAGAGTCCCCATAAACTGTGTGTGTGTGTGTGTGTGCGTGTGTGCCTGCGTGTGTGCGTGCGTGCGTGTGTTTGTTTGTTTTCTCTATAGAATTTCCTTTTTTTTGTTGCAACCTCAGAAATGAAAGTAATGTAAAGTAAGGCATGTGTGTGGTGTTGATGCAGGTGTGGGTGCCATGACGTGGTCTCCACTGGCATGTGGCATCATCTCAGGGAAGTATGACAGCGGTGTGCCTCCTTGTTCCAGAGCCTCCCTCAAGGTATTTTTCGGATATTTGTGACCGCTTGTCTTCCTGCACTCCTGTCAGTCTGTCCTGACTGCTGTTTGTGGTGGTTTTCATTGGTGACTGTGTGTGTTTTAAATGTGGTGACTTGGCTTGAGTTTTCTGTCGTATCTTGGGGTTTATTTCTCTCACTTTATGGCATTGTGAAGTGTGAATGATAAATGGATGAACACTTTTGTGTTGTTCTGTTTCTTTTCTATGTTGTGATATGGTGAATTTCTTTGTCTTTACACATCGCTGTTGAATGCTTTTTAGTTTCAAAATGTGTTTATTTACTGTGTATTACATTGTATGGATAAGAATGACAAAAACATATTATTAACATATTAATAAGCATTTTATTATCGGATGTACATATCAATATTCATAAATACACATTATTAGCTTGATACACTAATACGTTATTAGAATTATATTTAATTAGCAAAATTAATTAAACCAAATGAAATTGAATGTCAAGTATTCAGATTCAAATTTTACTTCTACGATTATTTATATTTAAAATCGTCAGTGAGTTTTGAATACAATTTTCTTTCAGATGAAATACTTTAATAACAAACTTTAAGATGAAGAAAGACAATAATAGATTATTTTCTTTTCATGGTGTAATAAATTTAGTCTTAGAACTTTGTGACATATGGGGAAAAGGAAAATATATATTTCATAAAAGCTTTTGACACTAATATAACTTCTTAAACAATAAAACGAACAATAAACACTCCACTCATGTTCAAAATGTCCAGAACATAAAGCATAAGATTTCATGTTTAAAACAAACATACAAAAGTATTTATATTTAGGTTTTCAAAATGCAAAAAATTCAATATTTGAATAGTTTTTAGTACAACCAGCGCCGTATGCCGGTGCCACTCTAGAAATAGTTGGCACATCGAAAAATAGCCTAGATGCAGATTTATTATTTAAGGTATATCCCAATATCCCAACTATTTTTCTAAACTTGATTGTTGTCTACTTAACAATTTAGGAATTATAAGCCAGATCTGGATTCGGCACGTCATCTGGAGCAATCGTGCTGATCAGAAATTTGCTGTCAAATTTATTTGAGCAGTAACGAATGCCAGTCATTGTGACACATTAGT
The DNA here is from genome assembly GCA_903798125.1 of Danio choprae. Classification (NCBI taxonomy): domain Eukaryota; kingdom Metazoa; phylum Chordata; class Actinopteri; order Cypriniformes; family Danionidae; genus Danio; species Danio choprae. Next base: position 2,154,719 of record CAIGQW010000317.1, on the reverse strand, counting down.
ATTTCAGTAGGTTAGGCTTATTTTTATTAGAGTAATAGAAAAAACATTTGTGGGCCAATGCTCAATCACACAGTAGTCTGCGCTTGACAAACCCGGGTGAATGGTTTGCTTTCAAAGTTATTTTGAATTGTAAACTATTAAAACGACTACTCAAAAAGCATCTTCTTTCAAAAACATGTAAAAAAATTACTCTTAAACTTGTGATCATTGAGAATTTTGTGTTTCTTCATCTCTAGCACTCAAGTGTAATACATAAACAATGTGCAAGAGCACGTGCATACTGTAAATACAATAGGATTCGTTTCATGTGCCCTCGACAGGCAGCAAATAGCAACTTCTGTAAAATAATTATTTATGTTTACAGCACAGCCTGTCCTATTGTGCATACGTGAGCAAGAGTTGAGCACTTTTAGGCAGCGGGTGCCCGTCACTTACAGTACCCTCCCGTCAGCACCCCATAATAACAGCATCTTCGTGTGGCCACTGTACTGTATGTTTGCAGATACTGTATGATGTTGACAAACACAGCTTTCCAGCAGCCTGAGCAGCTGTGCTGTGTGTTTAAAACAGGGCTACCAGTGGATGAAGGACAAGATCCTGAGTGAGGAAGGCCGCCGTCAGCAGGCGAAGCTGAAAGAGTTGCAGGCCATTGCGGAGCGGCTGGGCTGCACACTGCCTCAGCTGGCCATCGGTAACACTGAACAGGCCCTGCTGCTCTCTCTCTTTCTGTCTGTCTGTCTGTCTGCCTGCCTGGAGCTCAGGACAGGCCGTGTGTCCTCCCTGTCTGTCTCCTGCCTCTTGTGTTCTGGTGCAGGATAGTCTTGTGTCTATAGAATGTGTGATTTATGCCGTTTCTATGAGCCAGTCTGAGGCTTTATAGTATTGTAGTCCACTCACCAGTTGGATGCCGTGGGATAGTTTGGCTGATCAGCATGACTCTTTTGGCTTCTTCTAGCAAATGTTGAAACTACACTGTAAAACATATCCATATTCCATATTTTGTTTATTTACTGAATTGCATTATGGGATGTTGATCTCTGCTTTGTCGACTTGTGATATTGAAAAATTCAACTCTACAGTTTAACAAAGTGACTTTTATTGACATTTTAGTAGTTTGAAATAATATAATGTATAAGATATAATATAAAGAGAAATAAGTCTGTAAAAGAACAGAAAATGTACTGGCACTTTATTACGAGGGTTTTGTACCGTAATATACTGTACAACACCGACCCAGGCAATCTATCACTTTAAACTATTACAAATGTTAATCAAAGTCTTTTTTTTTAAAATACATTTCTAGGTTAAAAGTTGTTGGTTGATAGATAAAGGTCCCGTAATGCAATTCAAAAGGATAACTCATGTTTAGTGTACATTGCTTTGGGAGCAAAAAACTTTGTAGAGGAGATGTAGATTTTGGGCAGTAGCAGTCGCTTGGGTTGGCCCCCTATGAAAACTTCCATTCCTAAAAAATAAAGTTGATGATGAAGATGATGATAATTATTATTATTAATCATAATCCGCTTTATATTTCAGACATTTTTATTACTCACTCACTTACTTACATTCCTTCGCCTTATTCCCTGCATTATCAGCTGAATGAATCACCAAATTGTATTATTATTATCATCATCATCATCAGCTTTATATTTAGAAAATATTACTATTATTTGCTAATAATAAAATTAATAATAATAATATTCATTCATTTTCTTTTCGGCTTAGTCCCTTTATTAATTTGGGTCGCCACAGCAGAATGAACCGGCAATAATAATAATAGTAATAATAAATTAATAATAATCATCATCATCACCATCAACTTTATATTTAGAAATTATTATTATTATTATTATTATTATATACTTGAGAAGTACATTCTAGTAATATATTCTGGCACAATTACTTCAAGTTAAACTGATTCAGTTTTCTCCATTTAAATTTCATGATCTTTCTTTCTGTGTGCTGGTTGTTTAAAACAACAGTCAGTTTAGTTTTATACTTGCTTCAGTGGTAATCGGTTAGTTCAAGTTTACTGCCTACACATGTCAGCACTCTTTCATATACACCTACCTGTGTCTTTCTTCTGCGTGCTGATCTGACATTGTTGGTTATATAAAAAGCAGCCAGGCCTGAATTAGTCGTGTAACTGAGGCCAGAGTTCTGCTTGAGCTTTGACTCCATGTTTGCAGATGTACAGTAGTTCAGTGGTGCAGTTCAGGGCTTGGTGGTCACGTTTACAGAAGTGATTAATACAGTGGTTTTTGGTGTTCAGGTTTGTAGATGTACAGTAGTGGAGTGTTTATGTGTGTGTGTGTGTGTGCGTGTGTGTGTCTGCAGCCTGGTGTCTGAGGAACGAGGGTGTGAGTTGTGTTCTCCTGGGGGCGTCCAGTACTGATCAGCTCATGGAGAACATTGGAGCAATTCAGGTGAGACACACATCAGCTGATAGACTCATTCTGTGCACTGAAATACCATTGATCAAATACAAACAGATTCACTGTGACAAATGCAAATAAATTAACAGCGTCCTGCATTTTGTGATTGATGGGTGTTTTTGGTTTATTTATATTTTGAGATCTTGATCTCTGCTCCGACGACTTTTAATGTTGAAGTTTAACCGTGTCTTGTATTAATTTTTTTGTTGTTGTTTGAAATGCTATATACAGTTGAAGTCAAAATGATTAGGCCTCCTGTGATTCTTTTTCAAATATTTCCCAAATTATGTTTAACAGAGCAAGAAAATTTTCACAGAATTTCCTATAATATCTTTTCTTTTGGAGAAAGTCCTATTTGTTTTAATTCAGCTAGAATAAAAGCAGTTTTTAAGTTTTTAAAAACCATTTCAAGGTCAATATTATTAGCCCCCTTAAGCAATTAGGTTTCATTAGTTATAAGGGATAATGTACAGTACATCTAGACATCTGTTCCTGTTCATTTAGCTAAATAAAGCCAAAAACAAGCACCTAGATGTACATTTACCCACTTATTATACAGCTGCCACAAAAGTAATCAGTTGGACACAAAAATTGATCTGAGCTGTAATAATATATTTTTATAGAATATTGTAATATATTTTATCAAATGTAAACTACTAAAAAGGTCACCTCAACTTTATTTTGTAATATCAAAATTGTAGAAGCAGAGATCAAGGTCCCATAATGTAACTGAAAAGCAGAAATAAACACCCATGAAGTGCAATAAAAAGGGGAAATGATATTTTTACAGTGTTAAAACAATGTGAGCATAACATAATTTTGAAACACTTTTTAATATATATTTTTTTCAATATAAAAACAAGTATTTATGTTTTTTTAATACATTTTATTAAACGAGTAAATAACAGGGTGAGAATAACAGGGTAAAATCTGAAAACGTGGTAAAAGTCAGAGGATGGCTTTTCTTTTTTCCTGGATTGCTTTTGAAAATTGTTGGTTGGGTTTAGGGAATCGGGTTGGTGGGTCAATCAATAAAATTGGTTGGGTTTAAGGGAGGAGGGTGGGTCAAACAGTTCAGTCAGTCAAACAGTCGGTCAACAGCGGCCTCTGGTGGGTTAACGTGAAAACAGCGAAAGAAATTTGAGATCTCAAAAAGCGCAAACAGCGGCCTCTGGTGGATTCGAGAAAACAAAAATTGCAAAAAAAACGTACCTCCCGGGACGTATTTCGCCGTCTCCAGAAATGTATCCACAGGTGCGTTTTCAGAATGAGCCTGTGTTGACATTTACTGTGAACTAAACTGTGAGACAGTGAAAACACAGGATTATGAGCTGCTCATGTGGAAAGTAACACAGGATTATGAGCTGCTCATGTGGAAAGTGACAGTGCCGAACTATCTGTAAAGTTAAAGTCATGCCATATTTTGCCAAACATACTAAACTTCAATTCTACATTTTTTTCAGGTTCTTCCAAAATTATCGTCCTCAATTATACATGAAGTGGACAGTATCCTGGGCAACAAGCCCTACAGTAAAAAGGACTATCGGTCCTAATAGAAGAGTCAATGGCACTGTGTCAACCTGCTTCTCTCTCTGAGCTTTGACTGAACTAAACATTGGCACACAGGACCAGCACTGTCACCGGTCCTGCAGGAGACGCCAAACCGCACACTACCTGGAGCCTGAGAAGAGCCTACAAGGCACGGGCAGAGGGAAAGCATGCTCACGAACAAATACAGCTCGAACCGCTCTCAATATGCAGAATGCCGCTCCAAAAACACCACCAAAAAAAACCCCATCAAGAGCAACGACTCGCTGCCTCTGACCCTTCCTCCCCTTGTAGTACACACTAAGAAGTGCAGTATTAGGGAATACTAGAAATGCATGAGATCCACTGGCCAGTGCACATGCTTTTTTTTCCTGCATTCTGGAAGACTAATATATTTGCAAGCTTAATGGGAAATAATAATGAAAGCCATGAAGCACTTTAGTTACTGGATGTAGAAAGTTCCACTAATCAAGGCTGTTGGATGTTATTTATCTCTAGTTTTATACGGAAACATCTCTGAATCGATAGCCAATATAGTGCTCGTTTACAAGATCGCATTTATATTGCAAGCTGTATCGTTTATGGCTGCTTTTTAGTTATAGAAAGAGGAAGCCATTGTAAATTGTATGTAATACTGTAAGTAGACAGACGTTAGATTTGGGTTGGGAGATTGTAGGAAATATTAAAGGGATAGTTTGTTGAATAATGAACATTTTGCTGTTGATTTATTTACTCTTTTAGGACATCCAAGCATAAGAGCATTAGAGAAGATTTGTAGCTGAAAACCGTGGCTCTTGTTGATTTATAAAGTGCACGTTGACAGCTACCAGCACTTTAAGAGTAAAAAATAGAGAAACAAATTGAATACCCATACATCCTGATGAGACAAGTCTTATGAAGGAAACCATTTACAAAAATATATATATACATTAGAAATTGTTTTGGAGTGGTTCTTAATAATCTGGAGCAATTGCTGTGGCTGTGGATTTATAAACTGTAGTTCATTGCTGATTACAGATGTAAATTGTAGTTAGTATTGAACACGTTTTAGGTAATCTACTATGATTTGCTTTTTTAATAATTTAAACTCAATTTGGACACATTTGTGAATGAAAGTGAAGTGTTTCGTATTTAAAGGGAAATATACTTTATTCTCCATCAAATCATGAAATTGTTTTGTAAAAATGAATAATTAAAATGCGTACAGTAAATTATTTAGAAACAGAAGCAATCTCTACTACAATATTTTCATTGTTTACCTGCAAGTCATCCTGGCCATAACTCAACACAGAGAACTGCAAACAGGCATATTTGTTGTTGAATATATACACATTAAATCTCAGGTTGACTTCAAGTAACTTGAAAAATAATAATAATAATAATAATAATAATAATTTTGGAATCCCTTATTTCAATCAAGATAAATAAATATGAAAACAGTTTTCAATACATGATCAGGGTTTTTTTTATCAATAGAATCAATAATAGAAAATGTACAAATTATTAATTAATAATAAATTGTTAAATAAATTACCAGTGAATTAGGAATGTTTCATGGTCATTTTGTGAATATGTAATCATGCAATAATCATGCTATAATCTAACAATTCACACTTTAAAATGTACTGCAACTGAACTGTTTTGTAAATCTGATTATGTAGTTCATATCACATGTAATCAGTTACTGTTTAAAGGTATTAGTTTTGCCTATATATATATATATATATATATATATATATATATATATATAGACTCTCAAAGCAAAGTGCCTGGGTAGCTGTTGACCTGCATTTGATGAATCACCAAGGACCGCCGTTTCAGCTAAAATCGTTCTGCTGAAAACAAAATAAAAATTCCCTGCACCTTGAATAACTTGAGCAAGTAAATGAACAGCAAAGATTCATTGTTGGGTGAATGACACCTTTAAAGACATTAAAAACAGGCCTCAAAAATGTGCAATATCGGAAAGTGTTTGTAAACCCATTGTTCTTTTTACTTTAAAAGTATTTTCTAAGAAACAAATGTCCTAAATATACGTTCATTTGTCAAAGCTTCGTCAGGCTAAAACCAAAGAGATTTCTGTGTGCTTTGCCCTGCTTTACACACCAATTATCTCATTTTTTCCCCACCACGTTTTATTTCAAATGTTATTTAACAGCCAATTTGCTCAGCGTTTGATGCATTGCCTTATTCTTATTTCTTTGAACATGGAAACTTAGGTTTCTATTTATTTTAATGAATGTCATTGGTCTCAGTCATTTTCTTCACTGGATGGTTTCTGTTGTCAGTGTTGACAGAAAACCGTCTTTTTTAAGGCAATATTGTGGCGTTGTTTTTGATATTAAGTTTATTGTACAGTAAAATCGTCGTCTTCGTGTACTGTATGAGCGTCAATACCCCCTTTCTGGTGTTGTCCAAATGGCGCCCTCTTCCGGCCAGAAATTCATCACCTCACACACATGGCTGCTGTAAAATATACATCACTACTTCGAGGAAAAAATAGCCCTAAAACTTAACAATTTACACGCTATTTACTATGATATTTGCAAAACGGTGTAGCCTATCTTGTCTTCCTAGTGTAAGTTATTTTTGCATGTATTTTTCATAACTTCAGATGTGTATAAAACGTAAATCGTATCAACATCAGACATTATAAATCAGCCAATGACTAGGACAGTGTTAATCTGCTGACAACGGATTATTAGATTAGATTAAATGCCTTATTCAGCGCTAAATATCTGAGCTGGCATCCATTTATTTAGCATGTTTCTTCAGTATCAATCCAACATACTCGTGTATGCATTACCTATACAGTAGGGCCTACGCCATGTTAAAACCATGAGCGGTAAATGGTGAACAAAAGCTGAGAGAGGCTTTGTAGAGTCATTTGTATGTTATTATTATAGTTGGTAAAGGCAGAATGAATGCCAAAATCAATTCAAGCAAGCAGATTAAATTCTAACACTCACTCCAATAGAATGGATTAGCTGATTTATGTAGCTTCGTCAATACAATAGGCTGCATGTACGTAGAAATTAAAGGGATAGTTCACACAAAAATTAAAATGGGCTCAATAAATACTCACCCTCGAAGTGGTTTCAAAGAAAGCTGAAATACTTTTTGAAGAAAGCTGAAAACCTGTAGCTTAACCATTGACTTCCGTTGTAGAAAAAAGTCATATGGAGGTCAATGGTTACAGGTTTCTTCAAAATGTCATTTGTTTTTAACACAAAAGAGCCTCATAAAGGTTTGACACAAGTAACGGGTGTCTAAATGATGATAGAATTTTCATTTTTGGGTGAATCTGTATTTTTTTTTGGAGGAAAAGGTCTATATTTTAGTGGAGAACAACGCCAATGCTTGGTTTCGTATGACAGTGTTGATCTGTAGTTGGAATATAAAATGTAGTCGAGAGAAAATAAACTTGTAAACGTAAAAAGCAGAGAGATTTTAGTCACATCTAAGGCTTTCGGAAGTACAGTAGCACTTTAACCAAAGAGTGGAAAAGTAGAAAGCATTGCTTCAGTTGCCTTGAGGGCCATCGTAAATGTCTTTATGTTTGTTGTTTGTTTAAGGCTGCATCTTTTTAATGTGAAATGTTATGGTATGTTTGGTTCAAATGTTGTCATTTGGAAGCTAAATGTCTTTTGAATGAGAATTACAGCAGTCTATTATTTAACATAGCAAGGGTAGAGGTTGTTGAAAGAGTTCATGCTAAACGTATATATATATATATAATGTCAATAGGAGAAACTGTACAGGAAATTCATCTGAAATGTTTTGACCCTGATTTGATATGAATAGACTGTTCTTTTCGAATTTCTTATGAACTAACTGTAATATGACCATTACTGTTAAAAATAAAGTTATGATTTCTGTAGATGCATAATGGGATGGTTTGATAATATGTATATAATCCGAGTATATAAATATGCTATATTGGTTTTAATGACCATTATCACATTTGCCTTTATTTATTTATTGATGTCAATTATTACATTGCTTATGACATTATGCTAGAAGAAGAAAAAACAAAGTGTACAGCTGAAAATAAATAGTTCTAAAATTCTTTAATTTAGTCTCTGCGTTTGTGTCTAAAAGCCACGAGGAACACATTTATTTATTGCTTAAAGATGTCCAGAATATGAATCACGTTTTTACTTCAAATATTTACATTTTGTTATGAAAACTGCATGTTAGTTCAAATGTAATTGTAAAGTATTCTTGTCCCATTTAACACCAGCAGAGAGCATCACAAACTTCATACAAACCGTTTAATTGTGAAAAGTTGAACTATTACTAAAGCATTTCAACAACACTTGAAGTGCTTTAAGTCTTTGGGCTGACTTTCCTGCAGAAACATTGAAATACACATTTCCTTTGAGCTCATAATCTGCATCGAGAATGCAAATCATACATGTGCATATTGCATTAATGTGGTACTGTACAAAAATCAATCTGTAACAAAATGATCCTGGAATTACACAAGAGGTTCAGTATAACAAGAATCATTGTGATGAGGTTTACAGTATTGTTTTTTTTTTAAGTAATATTGTACAGAAGCATTTACATATGAAAACCTTTTGAAATCTTGAAGTATGTACAAATGACCTTTTAAGTTGTTGGGTTTTTTTTTTTTTGCATAATTTGTTCAAATATTATTTAACATAATAACAATGTAAATGGGGGGGTATAAGATCACATGAAAATTCTCTGTTAAGATTTATAGTTATAATTTTCAATCACAATAAATGAAAACATCTGTTTTTCTGAAAAGATCGTTTGAAATTTTCAGGGGAATACATGAAGTATTTTATTATAAATATGGAAGAATAAAACAAATATTTATATTTTAATCAAAACGATACCTGATGAATCCAGTGGTCTCTGTATTTTTTCTGCAGACGCATATCAACACAAATATTACACATATTCACTGAATTTTGTGCACACCTACTGTATATTCCTAATGAAAATATTATTTTTATGAATGATACAAGACAATTGACATATTGTACAAAATACTTTTTAAAAGTAAATAAACATTTTGGGATACATGAAAACACCATTTCTGTCTTTCTACTGCAAAAATGCCATTTTGCCATTTCTCGACAGTTATTAATGAAATTTACTCATTTTTTGAATGAAAATGATATCTAAACCGGGCAGCACGGTGGCGCAGTGGATAGCGCTCTTGCCTCACAGCAAGAAGGTCGCTGGTTCGAGCCTCGGCTGGGTCAGTTGGCATTTCTGTGTGGAGTTTGCATGTTCTCCCTGTGTTGGCGTGGGTTTCCTCCGGGTGCTCCGGTTTCCCCCACAAGTCCAAAGACATGCGGTATAGGTGAATTGGGTAAGCTAAATTGTCCGTAGTGTATGAGTGTGAATGGGTGTGTATGGGTGTTCCCCAGAGATGGGTTGCAGCTGGAAGGGCATCCGCTGCGTAAAACATGCTGGATAAGTTGGCGGTTCATTCCGCTGTGGCGACCCCAGATTAATAAAGGGACTAAGCCGAAAAGAAAATGAATGAATGAATGAATGATATCTAAACCACAGTTTTGTTTTCAGTGCACAAATGTTGTACTCAAACTATCTTTCAACAACTGCACAACATCTATTTTGTTTAGGATCACAGTGTTGTAGGAATGGCATTATTTATTTACAATTATTATATTTATAAAACAATTATTGCTAAAACTGGTAATCACAAAGCATAATTTTCCAGAACAGAACTGATTTAAAAAGGTTGCTTATGTCCTCATCCAGGAGGTGTTCGGTATCAAAAGTTATCCTGTTGGACTTAAATTGGATCTCCAATTTTACATGAAAAGGTGGATCATTTATGATCAATAATGGAACTTAATACATCTCAACTGCTACAAGAGCTTGTCCACGGCAGTCACTTGACAAATGAATTGACCTTTCTATTTAAAGATCTGAAAAAAAAAAAAAAAAAAAAAAAAAAAAAAAACTACAGGCCTAAAATGTTAGCCAAAGATCCACTTGCAAATTCAAAGCAGTTCAGATTACAGTCTGTGTGTTACTGAACTGGATAATAAACACTGCTATACTTTCCTTTTACTTCTGCTAGCAGACAGGAGCCCTGTAATCAACAAACATGAGAGTTATCCCAGTAGGCAACTCGATTTTAAAATGACATCAGAGAACATGTCAAAAAATAAAAATAAAAAGCTAATCGCTTTGACTTCAATTGACTACCTTGATGTCAAAAATCACTTGCCAATGTTGGATGTCAATAGTAGTTAACGATTAAGTAGAAGTTTACATGCATTGTAGGGATACAAAATCCAGTGTAAATTTGGAATTGAAGCTTTCAGATAGATATAACTGTTCTTATATTATAATACTTTCTGTGTCGGCATTTTGGTGGTCAAAAGGGCATCAATGTGTGGCTGTCAAATGGATGACGTGTGTTTTTTTCACATCAAGGCGATCATTGGGATTCTTTGCAAAATGTGAAAGTGTGGATTAGGGTTGCCAACTTTGTCAAATTCAAGCACTATCAAATTCATCCACCCACTAAAAGCAAAATGACATTCCAGTACATTTTTCCTTATTATTTAAAGATAGAAACAATCAAAAAAATATTATAATAAGTAAATATGAGCATAGAACAAGTAGTATATTTGTCTTTCTCAGGCTGAACTATCTGCAGTGATTTCAAATTAGAGGCAATCACTGCACTGTAATCATGATCCAAACAAAAAGCTATACAGCATATTAGTTTGGGCAGTTAGTGATTTCAATTAAATTGTATCATTTCAAAATTTGTTATAAATACAATGATCTGCTGACTTTACCTTTGCAACATACCTGTACAAAATAAAGAATCCTCATTCACTCTTTACCAGCAGGGGGCGCTCATAAAACAGCAGCAAAGCATTGATTACTGTAGCAACTGCGCTATTGTTTTAATAAGCATTATAGACAGATAATCTAACAAAATCTCAACTTTTCTGAAGACAATGGGCTGCATAGTTAGGATTTTCTTTCAGATTCTCTTCCAGTATTGCATACATGATCAGGAAGAGTGAGCGTCTCTCTCGGTCACAGTTTTTGAGTTTGTCTACAGCTGAAGAATCTACACATAAGATATAATCAACACAAGCGTGACTATACTGAATGAAGCCCACATACACAATAAGTATATATGTTTACTCAAGCTTTAGACAGAGAGATTTTTACTGATGAAATATCCTGATCATTTTTTGCACACTGTTTCAAACAAGCGAAAAACATGAGTAAATAATAAAAACTGCGCAAACACTCAATCTTCGTACTGTAATTAAGCGGGCAGTGTTGGGTGTAAATTAGTTACTAACTATGTAGTTACTGTATTTTTCAGCTGAAAAGTTATTTTAAGTAAGGCACCCTATTATTTTTCATTTTTAGGCAATTTACAGTTACTTTAAAATATATTTGCCTTAAATATCGCACATAAATTCAACAGTTCTGTATAAATCAATTCAGAGAAGCAGAGTATTTTTGTTATACAAATATATTTGCAGACTAATTCAGTTTTGTTTAACTAAGGAAGGTTACAGTACATTCACAAGAAGACAATTATTAAGTGAGAAAGTTGTTCAACACAATATATGGTATCACTTCAGAGAAATCGAGTAATTACATGTGTATTTTTTGGTTATTTGGATATACTCGATTTTTCAAATAAAGAATGTTTGATTTGTCAGATTGAAAAAAAAGCTTAACTGAAATGAGTTGAGCTGGAAATTATTATATGCAATATGGTGTCATTGTTTTGAAACATGTTTTGTTTTAATACATGCGATGCCTTTAACGAGTTTTATTTTGAAAAATAAAGCTAAACATGTTTTAGCCACAAAAAATGTTTTCTGCCACTCCGGTCCTGTTAATTCTTGTTTTGGAGTCCAGTCCTGTCATGCCTTGGGTGTTGAGCTAGAAAAGCAGGTGTGTTGTGTGAAAAGCAGGGCTCGACCCGAGAAAACGCGAGCCGAGCCCTGCTTTTCTGTCATTGTGTGTCTTTTGTATGTTCACCTGTCTGTGTGTTAATTATTTCTGCTTATATTCTCCTCATGTCTGCTGTCCTATGCTAGTTCGTCGTCGTATCTTGCCTTGTCCTGTTGTGTGTTCCAGCTCTGATCCCTGCCAGCCTGCCCAGTCAAGTTTGTTTGTTTGTTTTGCTAATGTTTCCCCCCTCGGGGTAGTTTTTTTTTGCATTTTATTTTATTATGAATAAATACCCATTTTCCCTGCACTTGAGTCCTCGCTCCTTTCCCCAGCCACCGATCGTGACAAAAATCTATTTTTACTCCGTTAAATAATTAAGAGTTTAATTTCCATTGTGCATGCTTATTGCTTTCATATTTATATGGATTTTAATATTGAGTCAAGCAATTAAGTTACATTTCAGAGTAATCAGAAAAGTCATTTAAAAGCAGTTTCAATGGTGTAATTAATGACTGCATACAAGACAAATCATTTAGGACCAATGTATGGGGCGTCCCAGCTAATACAGGACAGTTGGCAACCCTAGTGTGATGTAGTAATAGTGAAAGTACCTTGTTGACAGCTGGGCCCGATCCAGCCGTTCAGACACGTGCAGCGGCCGTTTCGCGGATCACACTGACCTCCATTCAGACATTCACATCTCTGTGAGCAGTCGGGCCCAAAGCGGTTCACTCCACAGGCTGATGAGTATGCAGAGAAATGAAAGGATGGAGTGTGTGACTGAGGAAAAGCTCAACTGAATGACATCTGGAGGAAGACTGACCTGTGTCACAGCGAGAGCCGGTTTTTCCAGGTGCACACAAACACCTGCCACTGACAGGGTCACACGGGGTGTCTCCATCACAGTCACATCTGTGGACACAATCAGGCCCGAATTTGCCCGATTCACACTCTGAAACACACACACACACACACACACACACACACAC
>CAIGQW010000317.1:2094220-2106800 GCA_903798125.1 Danio choprae | reverse complement strand
GAAAAGGTATGGTGTAACGGCAGAGCTGGCATCTTATAGACAGACTGATTGTGATTGCTGCCAGCTGTGCGCGCTGACACTGCCAATTCATTGGCATTTCATTGGCCCGTTTTATTACTCTTCAGATGATTGGCTTTCTGATGAAATCCCCATAGTGGAAGTTTTCCACATAGCATTTCCGTTCCCCCCCTCGGGGAACGAGGGTTACTTTAGTAACCGTTTCGTTCCATTAAGTGTTTTTATACATTTTATACTATAAATATATCAAAATACAAATTTTGATTGGTAAAATGCATTGCTACGTAAATACTTAACTCGCACAACATTAAAGGTGATTTAATCAATATTTAGGTATTTTAACCCTCAGATTCTATATAGATTCCAATAGTTGTAACTCGGCCAATTATTGTCCTATCCCATCAAACCATACATCAAGGGAAAACATTTTTATTCAGCGTTCAGGGGACATATACATTTTAAAAAGACATTGATGGCAAGATTTGTGCCAAAATCAAACAAAAATACCCATTAGGTATAATATGTAACTATAGAATATTACTAAATATTAACATAAACAAGTGCTACACAAGGTTAAAAAAATCTTTAAATAAGTGACTTTTAAAGTTATCAATTTTATAATTTCATAATTTACAGATGATCTTTAGTTTGTTCCTGCTGCTGAACTGGTGGTGATGGAACTTGTTTCTAGTCCCAATTTAACCCTGAAGTCAAAGTTTCATAGCATTACATCTGTTTCCACTGTTGCAGCATTGCACAGTCATAGTACTCTTTCTGTTGTTTGAGTGGACTTAATGTATTAAACTGGCACAAAGACTTTTATACAAGGACTGATCTGAACTTGATCACAACAATATGAAAACAATTAATCCTTTTGCTGTACACTTCTGACAAAAAAAAAAAAAAACACAACACACTGATGCTTGCATGTTTTTCGTCAATGTCAAGAGAATTTATCTGCACAATAGGATACACATTCCCCCTCTCTTCCTCTTTCACTCTCCTTGTCTTCACCTAACTCTGTGGTAACACTTCATAGGGGAACAATGGTCTCTGGTGAGTGTCAGGACATTGGATCTGGGTACAGTGTACAGTGAATCTGAATTTTGGCAGACATACTGGAATTGCCAGCCAAGATGATGATGCTATTATTCTGAACAGCACAGTATTTCTAAACTGCTATTTAAAGCAGGTATAAGAAACTTGCACTGTTTTCATGTTCACTGTTACTGGACCCCATTATAAAAGTTCCCCATCATGGGAACTTCAACGTGTGTCTGGTAACAGACTATGGGTGTACGCTAGGTGACCAATCACTCTGAAGAGTAACAAAACGGGCCAATGAATGCCAAATGAATTGCCGGAGCTCAGCTCCACAGATCCCAGTGATTAGCCATTAGTGGGCTATATCAGCCAGCCGCTGAGAAGCAGGCATTAGAATTATCGCTTCAGACCCTCTCACGAGACTGGAGAATCCTCTGCTAAGCTGATTTCCAGTGTGAAACACAGTATTACTCACCAGTGTGAAAGAAGACGCGACAGCGGAGGTCGATCTGGGCTTCCCGTCCCCTGGGTGTTTTGCTGGTGCAATAAAAGAGCAGTTTTTACTAAAAGAGCAGAATTCCCTAAGAGAGCAACACGGTCGAGCAGCACGTCTTTTACAAGATGTCGTTCGCTTATGAATGCCAGGGTGAGCTGCGTCCCCCGAACGCGAGAGCACATTCTACTAGAAGTGTCGCCTCCTCCTGGGCATTAGCACGCGACGCCTCTCTCACAGATATCTGCAGAGCTGCGGGCTGGGTGACACCTAACACATTCGCGAGATTTTATAATCTTCGAGTGGAGCCAATTTCCTTCCGATTATTGGGTAACCCCGATCAATCAGTAAGAAAATTAAGCTCGGTGTCAACAACGCTTGCTGTGCCATGCTCCCTAACAAGTAGATACGTGCGCCTTTATCATTCTGCTAGTAAGTTACCAGTTTGGTGAACCCTAGAGAATTCCTCCAAGACCCCCAGCACCCGACTCAGCGGAGGAGTCGAGTGCCTGGCTCACTGTGATTTAGCCAAATAGCCAAATTGGTCTACCCACACGCTGAGGTTCGGTGTCAGCTATGCGCGGTCCCCATGGCGACCCCATATGCTAATGTTAGCCATGGTGTGTTCCCCCTGTCCAGGCGGACCCGTGTCTTCCCTACTAGCTAACCAGCTTATCATATGTAGCACTCCCCCTCCATAGGGCTAGTCCATATGTTCTTATTGCCATCAAGTCTCCCCTCTTGGGTAGCAGGTGGCCTCCGCAGCGTCCTCCCCTTTCAGACATTGGCACATTATCCCAACATACTGTCCTATTCTAAAATCCCTAGTCTATATTAGCTAGGTAAAAGCACATTACGACCCTGATCTCAATTTTAATGGTAATTAAGGGCCTAGGAAGGTTGGAAGGTTGCGCTCTTGGTGATGCTTGTGCGCTCACGATATGCTTGGCAAACTTCACATCAGGAGCGTGACGGGCTTGGCTGCTGTGGCGTTTTCCATACAGTCTCCCATATGTCTGGTTCTAGACACACCCATGATGGGGAACGTCCTGGTTACGTCCGTAACCCACGTTCCCCGAAAAGGGAACGGAGACGTGTGTCTCCACTGCCTATTCTAATGCTCGCTTCTCAGCGGCCGGCTGATACAGCCCACTAATGGCTAATCACTGGCAGCTGTGGAGCTGAGCTCTGCCAATTCATTTGGCATTCATTGGCCTGTTGTCTTACTCTTTAGAGATTGGTCGCCTGGCGTACTCCCATGGTCTGTTACCAGACACACGTCTCCGTTCCTTATTCAGGGAACGTGGGTTATGGACGTAACCAGGACGTTAACAAGTACACTTGAGCTCAACCACTTTAATAAAGTATTCAAATTCAGTTTTAATTTAGTCTAACTTCATTTGAACTCATCCAGGACAGACTCTGCAGTCTCATTGATGGACAGAATGTCAGAGAAAACAGCACATCTGGCTTTTAGTGATCACTTTCTTGAGCTTCACTCTTTCAGCCAAAACTCTTCCATCCATACAGTACGTCCAAGAGTTACATACTGACTTTATGAGATAGCTTTAGACCAAAGCTTTTTCTGCTTTCATCCTCCTGTCAGCATGCTCTTTGACTATCAGCATGCAATACAGACATTTTATGAACAACATCATGAACATCACAAAACTTTCAGAAGGTAAATAGTTTAAATAAGCAACAAAAAGGACCATTTCTGCACCCTGCTGAAACAACTGGCTTAGACCGATGTGAATTTCCATACTGGTCCAGGCTTGATATAAAGTACAGTATTTAAAAGTGATAGTTCACATAAAATTATTGCCTTATTGTAGTCTTTTGCATTTGTAATCAACATTTGAATGTGGGCAAGTTTCATTTAAAAAATAAATAAATAAAAAGAATAAATAAAAACATTTTAAAACAACTGGGTAAAGAGTCCATCAACACTCTCTCATTGCTTGAAGGACATCCATTCTAGATTCGGGAATTCATTGGCTAGCATTAGACTGTTTTATATGCTGATGAATGTTTGACATTTCACTTTACACTGTAAAAAATTATATGACAAAAAGTCATGACAACTAATGTTTTAATGTTATTTAATTTGATAAGTTAATCAGGTTTCAACAACAGTTTTTTTAGCTACACAAAGTTTAACTAAATATTTTTAGTCAGTTTGACTGATTTAAGTTGAGAATACTAGAAAGGTTCATTTAATTCGAAAAATGAACTAATGATTTAATTAAAAATTATTTTAAAACTAAAAACAGTGTACCAATGCTTTATTTATTTATTTATACCTCTTTTCCCTTGCTTTTGTGAATATGTAAATTAGGCACTTTTATTTACACAATGCCCAAATTGGCCCATATAACAACAAAAACATGTAAAGCCATGGAAAATTATTCAATAGTACACTGTAAATAAATAAAAAGTTGAGTGAACTTAAAAATTTAAAGCAAGTTAAAGCAGTTAAAGTTGTGCCAAATAATTTTTTTAAGTTGACTGAAAAGGCTGGTTTAAGTCAAGTATACTTTACTGAATAATTTGGCACAACTTCAACCACTGAAGTTTAATAAACTCAAAATTTCTTTGCAGCCAGTTGCTTTAAAATTTTAAGTTGTAAATTTTAGGTTTTAATGGAAGAGAAACTGGAAAAGTTTTATTAAAGGGTTTTTTTTTTGCAAAGGAAAAGAAAGAACCCACTTCTGAAGTGTATTTTAAACAGGTGCAGGATATAATAAAATAAAACAATGTTTTGATCAGGAGAAAGTTCAGAAGATCAATTTTTTATAGGGAAAATTAGATAGTTTAAGAAGTATTCAATCTCCACAAAATACACTGTTAAGTGTGACATCTAATGTAGATGCCGTAAATAAGATGAAGACTCACATCTACAGCGCTTGCCATCCGTTGTAAGCTGGTATCCACGTCTGCAGCGGCACTGGAAGTGAACTGGGGAAAGCTGGACACATTCATGCTCACAACCTCCATTATTTACTGAACAGGATAAAACAGCTGAGGGAACGAGTGGGGAAAATGACAGGGAAATGGCAGTTAAGATACAGTACACAATTCAAAACAATTCAATATACAGCCATGGGAAAAACTTAGGACACCTTATAAAATTTTCCATTTGTACAGAACATTTTTTAAAACATCAAATCATTGGCTGGTTTTAAAAATTGGGAAATAAAACGACAGACAACATATAGCATTAGCAAAAAAATTTAAGTCAGGCACTGCTATTCAAATGCCTGCAATGATCCTCAGCAGAGGTTTGAGCAGTTGGAGCCTTCAGGGGTACAGTACAGTATATGAACACAATGCCCGTCCCACAGCTAAAGCTTTGCCAAAATTGGATCATGCCATAAGACAATGATCCCAAGAACACCAGTTCATCTACAAAAGCAAAGCTGAAGAGGAAAACTGAAACAGTCAGGGTGTTGCAAAAGTCTAATTAAAGTCCAGACCTCATCCTGAATGGTGAGAGCTGTGCTGAAAACTCAAGAACTGATACGGTTATCAAGAAAATGTTTACTTTAACTACTTACAATTCAATAGGGGGTCCTAACTTTTTCACATGAATATATTCTGTTTGTATATGACCACACACAATGTGCCTATCTTGAGATGGCTACTTCCAGCATATGTCATTGTCAAGCAATGTCAAAAAAATCTCAAACTAGTATCTTTAATGTGACTGTAAGATCAACAAACTGACACAGCCTCACAGTCACCAGATTTCACTCCAATAGAGATTCACATCATGAATGAGTAGCCAACAAATCTGCAAAAGCAACTACAGTACAGTACAGTATGATGCTCTAATTCTCTGAGAAATGTTTCCAGCTCCTTGTTGAATCCATGCCATGAAAAATTAAAACAGTTTTGAAGGCAAATGGGGGACCAATCAAGTACTAGCAAGCCAGTCTGTTGTCCAGTATATTACTACTTAATGATACTTGATGAGATGAATAATTTGTCTTCTCCACGTACTGCTTAGTACAATTATTTGCATGCAAATTCAAACTAATCTTGTCAGGCTGTTATTTTTTTTTTGTGCTTTAATAAGATCTTGCAGCTGAAGACATTAAACGGCAAAACAAATGTGTTGTTTTTGGGAGAAAATGTTAGAATACCGTCAGCACTTTGTTTGCTTAAGAGTGCACTCACTTTATATAATACTTTGTGGTAGCACCTTTGGCTTTAATTACATCCGTAATTCTGTTTGGATTGGACTCTATCAACAAAGCACATCTGGAATTCACTACTTTATCCATCTTTGTCTTGCAAGAAAAGTTCAAACTGCAAAATGACTTCCAGTTCACAGCCTGGTGTGGGTTGGTTCACAGATTTGTTACAGATCTGAAGCCTGTCAACTGACACTGACACCATTCCAGGACAATGATCTCTTAAAATAAAAAAATGGTAGGGTAATTTGGATATTTACTGTACTGTCATTCATTTCACTCTTCTGACATGTTTTTACACCAAATTCTCTCTCTCTCTCTCTCTCTCTCTCTCTCTCTCTCTCTCTCTCTCTGGATATTCAGGATAAATATTGAAATAGATGTCAAAGGAGTTACAAGTTATATTGAAACATAATGGAATTTGCTTGCTATTATGCAATGTGTAACCGAAGAACTTTTACATTAAAGGGATAGTTCACACACAAATTGCTGTTGATTTACTCAACCTCAGGCTATCAAAGATAGGTGACTTTTTATCTTCAGTAAAACAAGGAGGTTTTTTTTTGCTAAAACTGTGTCTTGGTGTCTCAGGACAAATAAATATAAATAAAACCAGAAAACATGATGATACATTAATCATGTTTTGAAGTAATCAGTCTGTGCAACATTATTTACAACCTTTAATTCCATCTCAGCAAACAGTCCACAGTGATGTCTTGTTCACAAAACAAATTTTTTTTTTCTAAATGGGCTTTAAGTCAGTAAAGGAGCCATTGGTATTCATTTAGTTTTGCCTGTATATGTTTTTGTTGACGTTGATTTTCTTATGAATAATTACACACCATAATTTCAGCTAAAAGACTTCTTTAATGTTCAACTAGAGAAAGAAACAGCAAATTGAAATCTTTAGATGAACTATCACTTTAAATAATTGATATTATTTTGATGAAAATGTGTCAATTTTATAACCTACATTTGTTCTAATTATAGTAGATATAAAAACATTTTATTCATTTTACATCCAAGTTACAAATGTAGATTTTAAAATCCATCCTTTGAAGCAACTTTCTATGACAATATCAAAGAGACTGAGGAACAACCATTGAATGATCTCGTCTAAAGCATTCTTCGCAGAAATCCTCTAAGCAATTATTTGCCAAAGCTGAATCATTTAGCTTCCTCCGGGTGCTCCGGTTTCCCCCACAAGTCCCAAGACATGAGGTACAGGTGAATTGGGTAAGCTAAATTGTCCGTAGTGTATGAGTGTGAATGAGTGTGTATGGATGTTTCCTAGAGATGGGTTGCAGCTGGAAGGGCATCCGCTGCGTAAAACATATGCTGGATAAGTTGGCAGTTCATTCCGCTGTGGCGACCCCAAATTAATAAAGGGACTAAGCCGAAATGAAAATGAATGAATGAATGATTTAGCAAAAAACAGTTTACTGAGACTGGACCATTTTTCTCTGATGACTGATATGGGGCTTTGATGGAAAAATAAACAGTCTCTCACCATGCTCAAGTCTTTAGACTGTGATGCTTGGCCATGGTTTTCAAAAAGGATAGTCATCTCAACACAAAAATAGCTTTGTTCTGCACTATTTAAAAGCCATCTGTTGTGGTAAGAGAACAGTCTGTGGGAATGTTTGTGGTTGATAACCAACAACCTGTAATCTCTGGTCATTAATGTCCAGAATGATGCTTCCAGTGTGAACCCTGAGATTTCAGATTTAAGACTGGTGGATCGACTCTTTCATTATCTCTTGTCTAATGATGAGGCTGCTGTGCGGATGATGTCCTAATGTCAGTGGTCTTCAAGTCTTCTCCACCCTCTTTTTCTGTGATTGTTCCCTGACCTCTTTGATCAAACGGAGTCAGACAAAGGTTACAGCTTAGCTCCAGACAAACATTAAAAACATAGTTCTGTTCATTTGAGGCATTTGATCAGCCAAGGACAAAAAAAAAAAAAAGAAGAAGAAAGATGAGCCAACACACAAACAAAAACAATAACAACAACAAAAAAATCTGAAAATTATAATTGTCTACCCAATATACATCTTTGATACTTGGCCACAGAATTGGAAAAGTTTACATTTTTGTTTTATCACTTCAACTGTTTAGCAGTTTAACAGTCATCCAAGACATTTTTAATCAAATAGGTTTATCTTATAATGCAAAACAGCATTACAGCAATGTTAAATATAGCTAATTACAAACTGCATACATTCTACTTTACACCCAGTCGATTGATTGCCATCTACTCACACACTCATGGTGTTGTATCGGAAACAATCAACATGTAATTTTTTTTTTAAAACACAGGATTTTTCAATTATTACAGTTATTCAAACCTGAACAATATATTGTTTCACCATCGATTTCGCAATGTGTGCATCCACAATAGTCACATCACAAGATATACAATGAGTTTGAATCATAGTTGACATATGATTTGTAGTCACTGCGAACTTTAACCCAAATAGAGTGAACGTTTAACATTTGCATGTGTTTTTAAGGCTTGTGACTGTAAGCATTTTAAGAGAACATTTGCGCACAAGAAATTATGTCTGGAGGTGCAACAAAGATTAATTGCATTTAATCATTTATACAATTTATGCCCCCCATTTCTCACTTATAATTTTTGTCTTGTTTCTAGTGCAAGTAGGTTATGATTATTTTACATACCCTATTGGCAGATAGATTAGATTGTTTTAAGGAAAGAAAAACTCTTAATTTTGACTTCTGAAGGGGAAAACAAAACAATATTTTTACTTGATCTAAAAATTTGCAGATATTTGGACTAGAAACGAGGCAAAGTAAGAAAAGCATTTTTTTGCATTGTGAGTAGTCAATTTGTGTACTTAAATGCTGTTCGATTCCCAGAAAACGGTCTAATAGAGCTATTCAAACCATCTTGTGAAACTGTATTCATATCGCAATATTTATTGAAGAAAAATAAAATATTGCAATATCAGATTTTTCCAATATTGTGCCCTACATTTATTACTTTCTGTATAAATGACAACAGAGTTACAATTCAAGATTAAAATTTTTAAAAGTTCACTTTAAATGTCTAAGTATGTCAAATTTTGCAATGACAGTCAGCCACACTTATCAGCATTAAAAGGTCTCAGCATCACAGCAGTTTTAAACCCCAAATCTTAAACCATTTAAGACACTGGCTGCCAAATGTCCTCAATCCACAGTCTACATTTCAGCATTGAGACTAAATATATATATTGTCATAACAGGCACATCAGTCAGCCTCAGTGTGGAGGAGTGTGTCTGTCCTCAAAAAAATCCCTGCATATATTTGCGCATGGTCCAAATAAGATCTTAAAGTGTCACTTACAAAGTCCTATATAATCATACAGTAGTCTCTTTTTCCAAAATAAACTGGTAAATAATGTTGATAAAAGATCATTTTGGTAAGGATGTGAAAGAAATCTGTACATTTTGGATGTATGATAGGATAATATTTATTTTGGCAGAGAAAGCTTGGGTGAATTGTAAACAATTAAGGTTTATCTAGCGGAAAATAATTCAGAGCTTAATAAGCTTCTGGCTCTAGGTATCAGAAAGATTAGCAGCTTCTTAAGTTGCAGTTAAATAAAACCATGATCCTGGATGAAACCCTCATTGATTAATTAGCAGCATCTGTTTTTGGTTTACTTTAGTATTGCGTTCCATCTCAGCTTTAGTTTAGATTGTGGTTTTATAAAAGAGTTGGTTTGATATCAGAAAAGAAATAAATGGCCCTGGACTCCTCGGCTCTCTTGGGAAGGTAAAAGATTCAACTGCTGATTCAGCTGAAAAAAAAACCCCGTCAACGCTGCTACTGCATCAGACTCTCAGCAGTTATTATTTACATGTCAAACAGGCTTGGAAACTGAATGGAATGTTCTTGGTTCAAATCAAGGTAAGCTCCATCATCAGCATACGTGACAAGCAGGCGATAACAACAGATTTGTACTTCAATAAATTAAAGCTGAAATTAAATAAGTGGCCAAAAGTGATGTTTTAGTAACCCTACAAGTTTATTCAAAGCATTCAAATGAAGAATGTGGTATATTGGGAAGAGGAAAACACTTGGTTAAAGCTATTTAACAGACAAAAGTATTGATAAAAAAAGGTAAGTTAGTGCTTATCATACATAATGAACAAAGCAAACATTTGCTACTATGTTAATGTTTATTGCTTCTCTTGTGCATTAGATTAGCAGTCATTTCCTGTAAGCATGTTTCTTTAAAAAAATGAAACAAGTAGAATGTGAGCAAATACATGAACAAAAGGGATCTTTCAAGTAACTACACAGTTTTAAGAACCATGTGCATGTAAACTTTTGAAAAATTTTTAAATTCAACAATAATTTTTTCTTGTGGCCTATACCGTACTGCAAACACCTTTTATGGTAAATATCTTATTCAGACAAATTAATTAAAAAAAAACATGTATTTTTGAGTGATACCTCTTATTTTGGTCAAATAATTAACATTTAGCAGATTCAGTAATCTTCTGGTTTTAACTGTAAAAAAGCTTTATACTTTTGAAAGAATAAATTAACATAACATCAATGTGTTTGTACAAATAGACAAAGATATACATTTCTGCTAGCCTGGAATTGACTAAAACAAACACGTTTCATCGGAAATTCCAAGATTATTCAAATGTAGGTGGGTGTTTGCAAGACACAGCAAACGTTTCATGCATTTTAGACATTTTTTATAGATAATAGCTCTTTAAAAATGTTTGAAAACATTTTCTGCTATTTTCTCTCTGTAAACTATAGAAACTTAGAGAAATGGTGAGGTTATGTACATTTGTAAAACATGTTCAGTCACATGTGGGAGTACTTGACAAGCAAAATGAATCTTTTTACAACACTGTTGTTTAGTAAATTTAGCATAAAAAAAACAAAACAAAACATAAAAACAAAAATTGGGAATTAAAACATAAACGTATTAAATAAATGAATAATAAAATAATACCAAAATAATATATTCCCAGTGATGGGTTGCAGCTGGAAGGGCATCCGCTGCGTAAAACATATGCTGGATAAGTTGGCGGTTCATTCCGCTGTGGCGACCCCAGATTAATAAAGGGACTAAGCCGAAATGAAAATGAATGAATGAATGAAAATAATATAACAAGCAACATTTCCTTTTTTCCATTGTATGCATTTCTGCCAACATGTTTTGCTTTATGCACTATTCTATGGCAACAAACAGGAAATGCTAGTGATGGTTTACTTGCATTTGTCTAAAACAGCCCTTTAACAATTTATTTCCTAATATTTCATAGCATTTATGTGCCATATACCCAAAGTATTCCGTTAATGACATATTTAATAATTTCATGTACTTAAAATGAATAAAACGAGCATTTGTGAATAAACTATCAAGTCTCAGAGTCAAGAGTCCCAAAAATATCAGAAAAAATTTTCAGACTTAAAGACTTTTTCAGTTGTCATGAGGCATCCCAGTACAGTACAAAGATGAAATTTAACTGGACACTTGGTTCACAATTTGTATTTATTCTGTTCTGTTTCATGTTTTCAGTGAATGTCCATGCAGGAAATTCCTGAGCTCTGAAACAGTGCTATACAAAAGCCTTTTATTGTTATTACCGCCACAAATTGGAAAAGCAAATCCCCTTCATCCAGACACCATTAGCTAAATCGATTCCCACAGGGTTTCATTTTTGTCTTTGAAAACTGAATTGTTGAGTTTCACCTAGCACCTTTCACATCGCAATCACATTTGAATAGATGGATGTGATGGTTTGATAGCGGCTCTGGCAAGCGAACAGATGGATCTTGATCTGGTCTATCTCAAAGGTCCATCACAAACTCGCCATGACAAGGCTGTACAGTACAGAACAGAACAGAAGCAAACATTCCACTATTAAGAAAACAAGAGGCTCTTTGATTCCCGCTCATACACGGAGCTCAAGGTGGAGACCCCAGCTAGCTTTGAAGAGAAACCCATTCTGTGAAAGCAAACTTTTCTTAGGCCGTGATGATTACAGCCTCGAAAGCTTTGGATGTGTGCCAGTCTGTCGGTTATCTGTCAGTGACCTCTTATGACCCCAAAACACTCACCTATGCAGGTGCGGCCATCAACGTGGAGGCGAAAGCCTGGGTTGCACCCGCAGTAGTACGAGCCTCTAGTGTTCACACATCTGTGCTGGCAGCCTCCATTGTGAACCTGGCACTCATCGATATCTGAGGACGAAAAAAAAGCAGATAAGTGCGGCCATAGTCTAGCTTTTAAAAGAATTTAAAAGCCCTGTTTCTTTGTAACTAAAGTATCTTGTAACCAGACAGCTACATGACATCAAGTACTGTATAATTATGAAAATTAATGTTGATTTTATAGGACTTTTCCCACCCTTGTGGTATACTTTTTCCAACATTATGTTTTCAAGATAACAAAATCATAACTTGCTGCATACTGGTGCAAATTATCAGTAACAGAAGTATGGAAACCACTGTAGCTCTATTTTCCTGTGGTCATTTAATTAAACCATGTGATTCTGATGACTTTGGGTCAGACATTTTAGAACTACTAAAACAACATAATTTGAGATGGTGTGCATTGAGATCGGTCCACTAGTTAGTTCAGGAATCCAATCATGATCTACAGTATTGAGAGTTTTTGGGGGGGTATATTTAAGTTTAAGTACTAACTCTCACTATTAACTAGTGGCTCATTACCTGCCTATTATTAAAATGTTTATAAGTACTTGCAAAAGCCCATATTATGCATGATCTTATTCTACGTCCCTAATCCTACCCAATACCTAAACCTAACTACTACCTTAAAAACTATTA
>CAIGQW010000317.1:2051863-2069220 GCA_903798125.1 Danio choprae | reverse complement strand
AATAATAATAATAATAATAATAATAATAATAATAATAATAATAATAAAGGAAGAAGATCTATCTATCTATAAAATTTCCCTTGGTCACATATTGTCGAATAACCAACCAAAATATTGACTTTATAAAATAAAAGGGGAGTATTATGAAAACTCACTTTAATCACTTTACTATAGATGTTTGGGTCAAAAAGAAGGGGTTTAAATATGACTGTAGATTTATTTGGATTGATTGAGCATGGCTATACATTCAGGCTTTTTGTCATAATAATTCTCTCATCCAAGTTGTGCATTTGGATTCCAATTGTAATGCAAAGGGGGGAAAACGAAAGCAAGCATCCTAGAGCCAAATAAACAGAAATGACACAAAGCCACATTCATCACCGATGAACTTGGACGTCAGTCTTCATTTTAAGAATATAATACCATTCATTAGCTTTCTGGCACTCATGGCTACAACAAATCCATCAAAGTGTGATTTATAGCATGAAGTCCACAGGAAATTAAAGATCGGTCTGTATCAGCTTCAAAGTGTGAGGTTGACAGTTTAAGAAGTATTGTGTTTTTAACCTTTAGCTTCCACAGATAACATTTAACCGATCCTGTGATGAGGGTGAAAGAGAGCACATGGGGTAAACTATGAACAGATGGGAGGTTTTGTCTTTTATAGTCTACCGGGCATGAAGAACAAAGGCCTCTGCATCTTTACGACTGCAGTCTGCAAACTGAAAAAACTCCTGAAATGCGAATGAGGTGTGAAATTATGTGTGGTGGAGCTCCTGAGTCTCTCTGCGGGCCCTGACACACTGACCTATGCTGGATATTTGCTTCTTGATTTTGACTCAAATTCAGGGTTCATCCTGAGACTTCTGCTGACACCTGCAAAGGCATAGCAAGGGGTGGTTTCTCACTAAATACTTCCACATTAAATGTGAAATAAAATCTGTTTCAAGAAACATTATTCTGGAATAGAACTAATTTTCTACCTGTGGTACTCCAACATAAGAGCAGTCACTTTTCATTTCTTAAATGACAGAATTATTATTAATACAAATAAAAAAATAAATAATAATATGATATAATAATAATGCATTTCAGAAAATAATCCATCATGCAACAATTGCTCCAGAACACTTGTAAATGTATTATCTTGTTTTCTTTTTTAATTTATTATATTTTATTTTATATTATTATATTCTATTTTTTATTCAATTTATTCTATTTTTGTATTATTTTTAGAGAGAGAGAGAGAGAGAGAGAGAGAGAGAGAGAGAGAGACAGAGAGAGACAGAGAGAGACAGAGAGAGAGAGAGAGACAGAGAGAGAGAGAGAGAGAGAGAGAGAGTTTATAAATGTAACTTCTCCAAATTTTGAATCTGAACTCATTCAATCTCCTTAACACATGCACGATTTTTTAGGTTTTACAACACTGATCACTTTCATTGGGCAATAACAGTGGGTCTAACCCTGTTATGATTCATTCGCAATGTTTCCTGAATGAAGATTTTAACTGGATGAGATCCCAGAAGCTACATAAAGTCAGCTTTAAGTCAAATGATTTCAAAGGATTATTCAGACAGTGGAAAAGTACACATTCTGATGCGTTATTATCAAAAATTATATATATTAGCCCACTAGAGGGCAACATCTGCACATTTTGGAACTGTATTCATATTATTTTTGATACATGTGGTTCACAAAAAAAAAATGTTTTTTTTTTTTTTTTTTTTTTTTTTACTTGTTTCATCAAATCCAGGAACAAATACTTTAATAATTATGATGAAAAAATAAATAAAACGCAAAACACATTACAGAAATGAGCTTTAGGTAGCATGTGGTATCATCTTTCCAAAAAAACTATGTGGCCTAAGTGAGTGGAAAGGATGTCCCACTGAGGACAGTAAGAGGAGACACTAATAGTCCCTACAGTGGGTACATGCCAACACAGGTGTGCTGAGGACAATAAAGGAAAATCTCTCTCATGAGGCAATGGCACTGTCCGTGAAACTGGACACCTAAGTTACTGAACAAAACTTAAGTTATACACATTTTATACCACTAATCAAGGCTGACACTGGACATTCTGATTGTTTTTATTCACATGGTAAATAACTGAGTGAAAAAAACATACAAATTTATGCAAAAGATATTCCAAATTGTAAACAAAAATAAAAACTTTAAAATCTATTAGGCCCTTAGCCAAATGAAACATTTAGATCTATCATAGCACACTGTATACATAGAAAAATAAACACAATTAAGTTCTCAAATAAAAAATACAAATAAAATATTGAATATCAGGTTCCACTTATTTGCCACATATCAGTCAGCTTCAAACAAGACATTTTATTACATGTATTTCCTGAGGACCCAATCATGCCACCATAAAACTATATGAGAAAAATGTCACTTTCTAGAAATTTCCATTCTAGATATTTATAAAACATTAGATTAAATGCTAGAATAATGAATGGACATATGGATGAAACAAGAACAACAAAGGAATGGACGGATGGAGGGATGGATGGATGGATGGATGGATGGATAAAATGCTAAACCAACAGAGAGGTTGCTAGAATGATAGAGAATAGATGGACGGATAGATGGATGGGTAAAACAAAAACAACATATATAAAACTGGATGGATGGATGGATGGATAGATGGATGGATGGATGGATGGATGGACGGACAGATGGATAAAATGCTAAACCAACAGATAGACTTCTAGAATGATGGACGGATGGATGGATGGGTGGAAGGATGGACGGATGAATGGATGGACGGATGGATGGATGGATGGATGCACAGATGGATGGATGGATGCACAGATGGACAGATAGATAAAATGATAAACCAACAGATAGACTTCTAGAATGATGGACGGATGGGTGGAAAGATACACAGATGAAAGGATGGACGGATGGATGGATGGATGGATGGATAAAATGATAAACCAACAGATAGACTACTAGAATGATGTACAGATGGATGGATGGATGGATGGATAAAATGCTGAACTTTAAAACAATAGAACAGTAAAATGATGGACGGATGAATAATAGAGAGACAGACAGCACACTAGAATGATGGATAGATGTTTTATGCAGTGGAATGTGGCAAGAACTGTTTAGATTTAATGAGATCTTAATGTAACGTAACACCAAATAGTGGTTTTGGCTACAGCTTCACTGACCAGGCTTACAATAAATCATTAAAAAGGTGTAATGAAGATCTGTAAGTAATGTAATACAGAATTACTCAACAACGACAAACCTGAACATGCTCTACATATACGGTATAGTTGGCCTTTAATAATGATAGATTGCATGAACTCTGATGGGAGAAAGATGATCCTGACAAACTCTTGATTGCTACTAGACGTGCCTCGCTATGTGATATTTATAAATAAAGCCTCTAATCTCTAATTAATCAGACTCAACTGTCATGATAATAACTGTGATATACTGCTGCTGACCAAGTTTGAGTAATTTACTGAGATAATTTTCAGAATCTTTCTCAGAAAAAAAAAAAAAACCTGGACAAGTTTCCTTTTCTCTCATCACAAAATCCAGTGCCAACACAGAATACTGATCTCCTAATAAGCCATTATCTAGGCAATATGAGCCTTTAATACCGTGCTGCAATTCCCTCACATGACGTCCCAGTAATATCCCCCATCATGACAGACCAGAGACACAAGCAGAAAATAAAACAAAAGACAAGGGTTCATTTCACTTCAGAGAGGGATAACACCACCATCCATTGCAATGTAATTGTAATTAATGAGATTAAGTATTTTAAACAATGCTGCAGCTACTATTCTACTCAGCATTGCTTTTCCTTTACACATCTCTAATCAGATTTCAGTTCATTGCAGAGATAATTCATATATATTTCAGCAGCATATATGGGAGCTGGATATATTCAAGATATAAATGCATGAGAATCAACATCCATGTTTATAGCAGGCATCGTAAAGGAATAAAGATAATTGGGTAACACTTTACAATAAGGTTGTAATAATTGATGATATGTAATGCATTTACTGACATGAACAAACAATGAACAATACATTACAGCATTTGTTAATGTTAGTTTACTTGTTAACATTAGTTAAGGCACTAATTTGGATTTTAACAATGCATTAGTAAATGTTGAATTAATAAATGCTGAACAAGTATTGTTCCATGTTAGTATAATACATTAACTAATTCATTCATTCATTTTCTTTTCGGCTTAGTCCCTTTATTAATCTGGGGTCGCCACAGCGGAATGAACCGCCAACTTATCCAGCATATGTTTTACACAGCGGATGCCCTTCCAGCTGCAACCCATCACTGGGAAACATCCATACACACTCATTCACACACATACACTACGGACAATTTAGCTTACCCAATTCACCTGTACCGCATGTCTTTGGGCCGAGGTTTGAACCAGCGACCTTCTTGCTGTGAGGCGATCGTGCTACCCACTGCGCCACCGTGAGGTCCCATACATTAAATAATGAAAGCTTATTGTAAACCTTAAGTGTTGCTGATTATCGTCTTCTTTGTGAAGTTTACATTTACTGATCTTTTCAAATAAAGAACTGGCAAATTTGAAGACTCACATATACAAACTAATCATTGCATTTGATCTGCCTCAACTTATTTGCATCCTTTGGCACGAGGCTATCAGTGCCAACAAATGAAACTGATTCTGAATTATCTCTCAGTTCCCAGTATAGGAAATAAGTCACATTTGCTTTTAATCACATTCATTTGTATCCATTTGCAGAGAAATCATTATAAATCAGTCAAGTTTCAATTTATGTTTTACAAGCACTTATTAATGTCCTTAAAGTGCTAAAGTGTCCTTTCAAGGCATCCATTACAAGACAAGTACAAGAGGTAAAAATAAAATGAAAATCACCCATACTGCTTTGCTTTTTTTTTGTCAGCTCTGCCCTTCACGGTTTTAATGTAAAATGGGTCCCATAGACGTCATGCTAAAATACAATATATACTACTACTACTACACCTACTGCTACTAGCTACTTCTACATTTTACAAAGTGTGCTGTATGAGTGGTTAAGTTCAAGCCCAGGAAACCACAAAAGTATTCTAAAAGCATGCTGTAGTTACTCTTCTGTCTGTACAAATGCCTTAAAAATACTTTTGTGTATCTGTAAGCGTTTGTGGCACAGCCAGCAGAGCCATGGAAAATGTCAAGGATACTGTCTAATGTTTATCTAGGAATGTGAGAGCATGACCGGTGATTGTCTCGATTCAGGGGTTCAATGATATGTCAAATTGCTGAAGTATTTCCTCCTTTATCAAACTCATTTCGGCACTGAGCTTTTTGTAGATACAAAAGACCGTGCTACTGCTCCTAATGACAATAAACATATGGGTTCAGGGGGCAAATAGACAAGTGTAGGCCTACCGTTTATTTTCTTTGGAAACAAACAAAAAATAAATAAAAAAGAGATTGTATACTTTATCATTTAAAGTGGCATATAATGCAATTATCAACTGCTTGATTGTCTGTATCATGTCTAAATTTAAACTACTTAACATTACTTCATTGTAATGTACTGATGTTGTCACCCAGTGATCATAAGTTAATAAATACTGCTAATAAAAAAAATGTCTCTTTTAGGATGATTATGTCAAGGTGCAGCAGTGTAATTAAATGCTGTATGTGTGCATTGGACAGCAGAGATGGAGAAACGGCTTGTGGAAGTTTGCCAATAATGAGACTATAACACCTCTTGGAAAATGTACAGCAACCATAAGAGAAAAGAGAAGCAATGGATAGAAATACCCTCAGTTTTGAATGAACCAGGTGAGCGACGAAAGCTGCAAGCATACTATGTACAAATGTACACATTACCTGTTGAAATGATGATTTGCTGTTTGAGATCCAGTAAGGTTCTCCCTTCGTCATGATAATCTAGTATTTTTATAAAATCACTTACAATTTTCAAATGATGTGTGCACTTTTGAGATTTGAGGAAAGAAGATCAACCAGATTTAATGATCTTTTAGGACTTAAAAACTTCTTAAAAACTGAGATATTATGAATATTAATCAGTATTTTCTGTATACTCTTTGAATTTCTTTGAAACACTTATTTTTGGTTTGACACAGGTCAAGATTTAATTTCAACTGTCTTTTTAAGATATGATAATAACATAAACTGAAATTCTGTTTGAAAACCTTTATCTGAGTAAAAGCTGTTTTTTGTCCAGGCAAAGTTGTGCCCACAGACAATCATCAATGCACAAGCATCCTCTGTGTCCGCATGCCCTTTGACCACAGCGGCACAGATCCTTCATGTTGCAAACACAGCTTTGTTTGCTGAAGGATACACTAGCCCATTCCCTGTTGATACTGTTTCTGTTGCCTTTTCCAGTGACTTACTTAAAGAATCTAACTATACAAAAAAAATTAAAATACCCAAAGCAATTCACTTAGTCACAGACCTGAAATTCATTCAGTCAAAAAATGTAACTCCTATCATTAAATTACAAAAAACTAAATAAAAAATCTCACTGACATTAACATCACAGCACTAACCAATATGTATGAGTATAAATTATTTTTTAAGCCATTCAATTGCAAGATTTAGTTTACACCAGAATAAAAATTCTGTCATTTACTCACCCCCTCTCTCAGATCAAGCATAAAATGTTTGCATGTTTACATCAAATAAGTTGGCCAAGTTGTAATAACTGTCTTAAGTTTAAAGACAACTAAAAAGCAATACATTGCTTTTTACATTGCAATACATTGCAGTGCACATCAGCATTTTTAAGCTTGTTTGATAGCAGTGTGTTTGTTTTACATTGTTGCAATTCTATAAAACAAGCTGTTAATAAAAGAAATGCATCTTATAACTTTTTGATGTATTTTCCCCTTACAAAATCGTGATATATCATGGATGGTTTTCTTGTGATATATCGCAGATTCGCTTATATCGCGATATATTAATATCGGGAGCAAAATATCATGATAATATCTTATCATGAGTTAACCTGTGATTCACACCGCTAGTTTGCAGCAAGTGGAGGGACAGTAAATTATGACACAATTTTCATTTTTGGGTGAACTTACCCTGAATAAACTGTACTGAGCCATCTATTAAGCTAAATTAATAAAATGCACTAAACATATAATTATGCTTTCAGATGGAAAAAGTTTCACTTTTATGTTTAACAACTATTAATTTGATATTAAGCTCAAAATACATATTTTCCAACTGTCTGACTGATGTGCAGGTCTAACAATTTTTGGTGAAATCTGTCAAATGCACAAAATCTACACCTCTGGCAACTATCATCAACTTCTCCAGACTGTAAATGAGGGCAACTAACCAACTAAATATAATGACCTGTAGATTAGACATCTTGACAGCTCTCTGAGTTGAGTGGGAGCTGCCACAAAAATGGATAAAAGAGGCACCTTGAAGTGGTTCAGGAAGCCTGGCCAATGGTCACCTCTCTCATGACAATGACACTTGACATGAAAAATAGAGGCAAGGATATGTATAAGTGTAATACAAAATATACAAAACACAGCCTTTTTTAGGTTGGCCGTATATGATTATTACACAAAAGATGCTTTAACAAAAATTTTGTTATTACAAACAGGGTTTAAAGGCTTTTTTAGTACGAGTGCAGCATATGTTGACAACAGCTATACTGTATAGTCCACTCCAAGATTCCTGAACTCCAAACAACCTCACACATGCTAATGTTAAAACCATTCATTTTACATTAGCCACTGAAAATTTTGCAAGAGAGAAACTGCCGTGTCCAATATATCCATTGAAAATTATATTAACAGCTTCTACACGTAATGACATCCCTGGAGGGGGTACAGCAGACACCTCGGCCAAGGCACAGATTTCACAGAGATTTAATGTAAAATCATTAAAGGACCACATTTTGTTTTTTTATGCAAATTGCATCTATGTGCTGACATTAGGAGCTGAACCTGAACTGCCACATAAGAACCAAAGGAACCAAAGAATGGTGCTAACATATTCATTTTCATACTTATACCATCACATAACGCTGAATTTCATTAGATTCACTTGCGTAAAAGGACTGAGAATTCTTATTAGTCTTTGCTTCAACAAGGGCAATACTGTATAAATATTTTCATCAATCAGTGAATGAACAAAAATCATTTCTTTAGGCCAAGGTAATACTTGGCATGTCTTTAATGTTTTACATTTTAACTATAACATCTAAAAAAAACTTCTCAGTTGTTCTCACAAACTCTATTATTTTTGGTAAAATTGTAAATAGGCCAATTCAGACACAGGTAGTAACAGCACTCTATGTGAAGTAAAACCATTTAAAAAAAACTGAAGTACATCTTAAAACATGACAAATCCCTTTACATGACCGAACAGGTTTTCCATCTGTTGCAATGAATAATTGCACGCCAAACCTATTCTTCTACCACTCCTAAAGTGATAAATGACCAGATTAGGACAAAATGGATAATGCCATTACTGTAAAAGAAAGGCCTATTGTTGTATACCATCAACTAAAGACACAGCTCCCAAGATGCTGTCCAAGACAAATGGACTGCACAGGACACAGAAGCAGCATAAATCTGCATTAAGCACTTGGCATACATGAGAACTGGGATTTGGGGATTTGCTTTTGCCCTGCTGTTGATGATTCTCACTGACGTTCAGCCAAAACACTTCCTCCAGTTTGATACATGTGGTGTGACCGATGTCTGAAGAGTGTGATAGAAAACTGCAGCTGTGGTGCAACTAAACCCTCGGATTTGATCCTTCAAATCCTAGATCTTACAGTCAAGAGATCACTATCAGGACTTATAGAGCTCTTAGGTCAAATCTCTGGTAGGTTTAATATGAGGTCTGCTCAGTGATGTGAGTCATAAAGGGATAGCGATCAAACACTGCGTTTGACTATAGGAATGAGAATCATTCCTTCAGACTCATGAGACACATGGGGTCAGAAACAAACGTCCATAAGCACGTCCACACACGGCCTCTGGAGATCCATCACACGCAATATTTTTTAAGGCAACAGACTTAAAGAAGAAGAAGAAGACCACCTGCTAAGGTTTGGGGGTCCAACGCAAGCTTTCAGTGTCACAAAAAAATGAGTGTCAGAAAAAGAAAAAAATAAGAAATGTTGGGTTGTTTCAACCCAAACTTGGATCCTATGTGTCTGAGAAAATTCTGTAAACAATACTCTAAAATGCTTGCTTTTTTATTATTGTATCAACATTAAATTGGGTAAAATATGGATAAACCCAACTGTTAGACTTTTATTTAAATTTTAATAAAATAAATGAGCCCATTGGTTGGTTTTGTCCATATTTCTTCCAAGTTTGTGTTGAAACAATAATAAAAACAAGCATTGTTGTTTCAAGCATTTTCTCAGTCACCTCACATTACACTTTCACTGACCCTGTTAAATTCTAGAAAACTCTGTTGAACTACAGATCTCTGACTGATCTCTTTAGAAAATCTCAGGCTTTCCTCTCATATTTCCAGGAAAATTATTCTATGTTACCTTTGCAAATAACACAAAGTGTCTCTTTGGAAACACTGGAACACTAGCAAGACAGAAACTCTGAGAAGATGTTTAAACAATATGAATGGAATTAGATTTCTGGGATATTGACCATACATCTCTCAACAAACAAACAAATTGTTCTTGTATTTGCTGTATGAAAGTATTCATAGCGCTTCACTTTTTCCACATTTTTTTTATGTTACAGCCTTATTCCAAAATGGATTAAATTCTTTTATTTCCTCAACATTCTACACACAATCCCCCATAATGACAATGAGGAAAAATCTTTTTTGAAATTGTAGCAAATTTATTAAAAATAAAAAAACCTGTAAAATCACATGTACATAAGTATTCACAGCCTTTGCCGTGAAGCTCTAAAATTAGCTCAGGTATATTCTGTTTCCACTGATCATTCTTGAGATGTTTCAGCAGCTTCATTGAAGTTCACCTGTGGTAAATTCAGTTGATTGGACATGATTTGAAAAGGCAAATTTCTGCTGCTCTAAAAGTTCCAATGAGCACAGTGGCCTCCATCATTCGTAAGTGGAAAATGTATAGAACCACCAGGACTCTTCCTAGAGCTGGCCGGCCATATAAGCTGAATGATTGGGGGAGAAGGGCCTTAGTCAGGGAGGTGACCAATAACCCGATGGTCACTCAGTCTGAGCTCCAGCGTTCTTCTGTGGAGAGAGGAGAACTTTACAGAAGGACAACCATCTGTGCAGCAATCCACCAATCAGGCCTGTATGGTAGAGCGGCCAGACGGAAGCCACTCCTTAGAAAAGGACACATAGCAGACCGCCTGGAATTTACCAAAAGGCATCTGAAGGATTCTCAGATCATAAGAAACAAAATTCTCTGGTCTCTTTTGAGTAAATGCCAGGCGTTATGTTTGGAGAAAACCAGGCACTGCACATCACCAGGCTAATACCATGCATACAGTGAAGTATGCTGGTGGCAGCATCATGCTGTGGGGATGTTTTTCAGCAGCAGGAACTGGAAGACTAGTCAGGATAGAGTGAAAGATGAATGCAGCAATGTACAGAGACATCCTGAATGAAAACCTGCTTCAGAGTGCTCTTGACCTCAGACTTGGGGGACGGTTCATCTTCCAGCAGAACAATGACCCAAAGCATACCGCCAAAACATCAATGGAGTGGCTTCACAACAACTTGGTGAATGTCCTTGAGTGGCCCAGCCAGAGCCCAGAGCTAAATCCTATTGAACGCTCTGGAGAAATCTAAAAATGACTGTACACTCTCACTTCCCACCCAACCTGAAAGGTTGAGAGGTATTGCAAAGAGGAAAGGGCAAAAATTCCCAAAGACAGGTGTGCCATGCTTGTAGCATCATATTCAATAAGACTTAAGGCTGTAATTGCTGCCAAAGGAGCATAAACAAAGTATTGAGCAAAGCCTGTGAATCCTTACGTACATGTGATTTTTCAGTTTTTTTATTTTTTTATAAATTTGCAACAGTTTCCAAAAATCTTATTTCACATTGTCATTATGGGGTATTGTGTGTAGAATTTTGAGAAAAAATGAATTGAATCCATTTTGGAATAAGGCTGTAACATTGAACAATGTGGAAAAAGTTAATACTTTCTGGATGCACTGTATATTCAACCATTTTTGTAAGTTCTTACAACAGGTTGTGTTTTTTTACCATCAGTAGTATACTACATTCCTACTACATTAATGTCAGTAGGAAACTTGCCTAATTTGTCACAATATTATAAAACTCGTCCGGCTGGATGTCTCTGCACATACATGGCTATTATATAGACCCTATTGCTCATGTATAGGCTGTGCCAGCTATACTGAGAAAAACATCAGATGTTATTTGGCTAAATCTGAATTCCTCACAGGGTGTTGATTAGAATGCTTAATGCCTGATCCCAAACACATTGATCAAGCTAAGCTATCTATTCATGATTTTAAGCTCCGATTCTTTTTTTAAGAAAGATTCTTTAAATGCGTTAAATATCAAATATTTAACAGCAGATCTAAAATCCAACTCAAACCTATGGCTGTTACATCCAAAACTTACCAATTCACTGTGGTCTTTATGGCTCATTTGAGCAGGTCATTGAAAATATTGTAAGACTGAGATCTTGTGCAATCAATGTGGGCAAATTTTTTAACACTTTCTGCATCAGTCAGAAGGTCCTGGGTAACCTGTATGATTCTCCCACCCACACAGACAATGCAGCTGTGCAGAAGGATCCCGAACCCTCCAGAGATCTGCTCTAAATTAGTCACTCACAGAAAAGGCTGACTCTCTTCCAGAACTGTATTCTCACACTCACTTTCACAGAAGTGCCATAAGGGAATACTGATCCTACATGTAAAGAGAGGGATTTGACTGCCCTATTAGCCCTGCTGTGACCTTTCACTGGTTATGCTCAGCTGAAGCACCTGGAGGCTCTTCTACAGGAAAGAAATGGAGGTGTTGAGGAACAAAATGACTAAAGCAGAATGAACTGACTGAGAGGTCCAGCAGATGCAATAACAAATGTGCAAAGCCCTTTGGAAAAACAAAGAAGCATCGCAGCTTATTGATTCTGAAAAAGAAAAATCCAGTAAAATGTGATTCTGTACAAAACATAATGTTATGTAATGTTCTGCTGAACAATAAAGTCGTAAAAGGTATCGAACTTTACAATGAATGTGACATAAAATTGTTAATTACACCATAATTACCTGCAGGAAAATAACTTCAAATATTTACATCCTGCAAGTAGCTGTTTGCCAACTACCTTATATTTGAAACAGTTTGAACTATTTTAAAAGTGCCATATAATGAATTGATACATCTATCCATCTATCTTCCACTGCTTATCCATGGCCAGGTCGCAGGGGCAGCAGTCTCAGTAGTGCATCTGACCAGACTTCCCTCTCCCCAGAAAGGTTGTCCAGTAGTCTTCACCCATGTCTCCTCCTGGTGGGACAAGCCTGGAACTCCTCCCCAAACAGGCGTCCAAGAGGCATCCAAAGCAGACCCTCAGCTGGCTTCTCTCGATATGAAGTAGCTCTACTATCCCTGAGGGTGTGCCCTGCTTGTATCCAAAACTTTGTCCTTTCTGTCATGACCGTAGGTGAGAGTATGAGGAACATATATTTACCAGTAAATCAAGAGTTTTGCTCTTTTGGTTTAGCTCCTTTACCACAAAAGAATGGTACATCTGCCACATAACTGCTGCCACTTTCAGTTACATACTTCCCTCACTCGTAAACAAAATCTCAAGATACTTGAACTTCTCCACCTGGGGCAAGGACTCTTCTCCAACCTGGAGATGGAAAACAACCTTTTTCTGGGTGAGCACCATGGCGTCAAATTTGGAACAAAATGGTTGACAAAGGGCAGCCCTGCTAGAGTGCAATATGGACCAGGAAAAAGTTCTTCTGGGGCACCCCCCACAGAATGCCATAAGAGACAGTCGAATGGCTTCTCTAAGTCCATAAAACACATGTGGACTGGTAGGGCATACTCCCATGAACCATCGAGCACCCTAGTGAGGTTATAGAGCTTTTCAAGTGTTCCATTGGCTGGACTAAATCCACATTGTTCCTCCTAAAGCTTAGGTTCATAGGTTCAACTATCGGCTGGATTCTCCTCTCCAGTACCCTGGCACAGACTACTCCAGGAAGGCTGAGTTGTGTAATCCCTCTATAGTTGGAACACACCATCCGGTCCACCTTCTTAAAAATGGGAACCACCAAACCAGTTGCCCAGTCCAGAGGTAGAGTCCTCAAGGCATGTCAACCAAGACAACACTACAAAATCCAAAGACTTGAGGTAATCGGGGTGGATCTCAACCCATCCATCCAATAACCAAAAAATATTTATAATATTTAAAAACTGCTAAGGTCAATATTATTATCACCTTAAGTTTTTTTTCTGATTGGCTACAAAACCAAATCACTGTTGCCCAATGATTTGCTATTATGACAATAGCACAAACTATTATGTTTAAAAAAATATTTTCCACCTAAATTAATAAACTGTAACATCCTTAACATATCTTATCGGTTAACACTTAACACCTTCACCAAAGGAAGGAAAGAAAACAGCCTATCATTTATGTGTTATCAAAAGAGTGATACGCAGTCTTTAGAAATTCATCACAAACCAAACGACATTCAATGAGTGCCATATAAATGAGATAGAGCCTTAGTTCAAATTTAGCTTAGCTCTGAATCCTGCAGGAGAGTTACACATGCAGTTGATGTAAGAGTCCTAAATACACACCACCATTGAAGCACACTTCATCAGTACAGAGAGATTTACAAGCACGCAGTCAACTGATCGTACAATGGGGAAATTTAACAGGGAAAATACAGCCAGAAAATACCGAAAGTAGTTGGCTCAGTAACAAGATCGAGTTATCCATGATTTGTTTGTTTGTCAGCAGCGACAAATTATTTATGATTATCTGTTTGGCAAGACAAGTCAGCTGATAAATCAATTACATCAGACTACCAGATGGAAAAAAAAAAAATATATGAAAAAAAAACCCAGATCTACAAGCTTCCATGTGGTTTTAATTTTACTGTAATAGTCTATAAAATTAAATATTAAAAAAAAACCAATCCAAAAAAAAATTCTGATGCTAAAGCAATAAAATGAGAGAGATTAATAAATGAGAAAAACAGACTTCCATGCTGTTGAGTTGTATGATTGTTTTAGGTTGTGTATAAATAAAGGCATCGACACAGGAATGAATGGGATAGATGGATTTGTCACGGTCACAGAAGGCAGAGACGACAGAGTAAATATACAAGGGGTTTATTAAAACACAAAGCGGGTCTTCGCACTGTAGTGCTAGCAGGTATATCAAAGTCAACAGTCACTGTATGAAAAGTCACTTCCCTTGAAGGCGAGCAAACAGGTATCAGGTGTTAGCGTCGATGATAGGAAAGTTAATGGATGACTTGGCAGAAGATCAGGATGAGCACAAGGAGAGTACAACCATGCAAAGATGATTCCAGCCGATGAGCGAACAGGAAGGGTGAGTATAAGTAGTGTGATGGTGATGGCTGGAGCAGGTGAGTGTGGTTAGTGCACAGGTGTGTGTGATCAGTAATCTGGTGATTGTGTGCGGTGTGTAGTGGATGGAGAGTGAGAATGGTGATTGGGGCTGATGGAACGTGCAGAGGGTGTGACAGGATTGATATCAACACCACACCTACTTTTAGTTTCATTATGTCCTATCCCGAGCCAAAATAAAGAGTCTATTGAAATGCTGCTGGAAATGAACACCTGATGAAAAGTATGTGATTGACAATAGAAACAAAGCTGGAATCCTTCTCAAGGTACTTCCAGATATGAACAGGAATCTCATTAATCTTTCAAGCCATTGATTACAAATCCTTCAGTGAATAATGTTTACGAACCATTACCCTAAGCCATATCTACACTTTTTTCACTTCAAGTTTAAAACCTAAGAGCCTTATCATATTATGAGCTTGACATGGGCCACGTACACAGTAAAATTTCAAGAGCGACAACCACATTTAAATATATTGTGAATCCCTTAAATTATAGTTCTGTATGATTGTAGAATATACCTCATTCCAGAAACTAAGCATCAATGTTCCAGCTTTTTGCACATTTGGGATCCTCTATTTTTGACAAAAGATAACAGCATCCAAATACTTGTTAAGGTCATCAATTTGAACAAACCACTGTTTGAACTAAACCAAATTTTGTTTGCTTCACGGAACATATTCTTGTGTTGCCATATCCTCTTATAATAATCTACAGAGTTTATGGAGTTTTAACCATTTTGGTTATGGATAACCAAAACACCAGCAGCCATCTATATTGTGCCATGTGGCTTATTTATTTCTAACTTTGCATATAGATAACACATACCTCTACAGAATAGTATTTGTAACCCTGAACCATAAAACCAGTCAAAAGTATCACTTCAGGAAAAGGATTTATACATCATCTGAGAGCTGAATAAAGCTTTCCATTTGTGTATGGCTTGTTAGAACAAAGCAAAATTTGGCTGAGATTCTACTATTTAAAAAATCTGCAATATGAGAGGTAAAATAAAATCTAAATATTGAGAAAATCACATTTAAACTTGTCCAAATAAAGTTCTTAGCAATGCACGGTACTAATCAAAAATGGCATTTTTATATTTTTAGAGTAGGAAATTTACAAAATGTCTACATGGTACATGATATTTACTTGGTTTTGGAATTAACAAAAAATATAATAATTATAATAAAAATATAATATTAATAATATAATAATAATTAATATTGACTCATACAATGAGTATTGTTGGCTATCCCTACAGATATACCTGTGGAACTTAGGACTGATTTGAGGTCCAGTGTCACATTTTCCAAGAGTTCACACTTAGATATTGCTTGACAGGTTTGGCATGTTGTTCTGGGAAAGAACCCAGAGCTCAGAGATAATTGAGCCCAGGGCTCCCGCCTGGCATGTAAGGGGGTCAGAGATCAGGTAGGTCTCGAGATTTTTCCCTGGTAAAAGAGGAAAAAGAGGGATTGGGGTGGAAGGGGGATTCTTCCAAAATGAAGATAAGGCGGTAGGGTGAAATCGGTCTATTTATTGTAGGCTTGGATCAATCTGATTGGATTATCGCTGATTACGGATGAGAGACCAGCCGCGATCAATCATATCACATGCTCCTCTCGAAATTAGTTTCTAAAACTTCACAAATACCAATTCTTCCACGCCCATCCACAATTTCATAAGATTGTGATAATTTGCCCTATAAATTTGCCCAACATTTTTGTATTTTCGTTTCATTTGGATGCTTGATAAGACAGAAATGACAGTGGAAACACTTACGATAGAGGCAGCCCATCTTTGAATTGTTCTGGGACCATCCAGGACAGCATTTGTATGTCATCTTGAAGTCCTGCCTGTAGACTTGTTTATACCCTATGTAGTAGGCAGTCCTACAAAATGATTATATTATATATTTGATTATATTATATAAATGATTGTATTATATATTATAATGACTATATATATTTTATATATTTTATAATATAATATAATTTATATTATATTATAAACTGTCTGTAAAAAATGAAGTACTTTAAAGAGCCATGTAATAATACACTTCTGTCAGACCTCTAAACCCCAATTAGTTCAGCATTTGTTCAATGCAGTGGCAACATTTATCAATCTCTGTGCCTGTTTCTAGAGGGATATTCAGTGTTCTGCCATAATTGCCAAGAAGTTTGAAGGCTGTGAGAGTTGTGAGCTTCCTTTTGATTCCCGAAGCATCTGAGACCCTTAATAACCATCGTCCTTCAACAAAAGGATCGGTTTCTAACTGCTGTCTTTCTCTAACCCTCTGCCCATTCTCAAAAGCAGCTAGAAGTTGGCTGGCACTGAAAGGTGTGCTATTGAGAAATGGCTGTCAGGGTAAAAAAAGGACTATTGACAGCAAATCAGGAGAGAGGGACTCTACTGGTTTCAAAATATCCTA
Source organism: Danio choprae (assembly GCA_903798125.1). Lineage (NCBI taxonomy): Eukaryota > Metazoa > Chordata > Actinopteri > Cypriniformes > Danionidae > Danio > Danio choprae. The sequence goes on along the minus strand of CAIGQW010000317.1, from coordinate 2,052,186 downwards.
TTCATTGAAGCTGTACTCCAGTCTGACAGGCGATTGGCTGTTCAATATGTCAGTCAATTGAATAAGTACCTCCTCTCGTAGTCAATACACCAAGCATGACCTGTGCATCCTTGCCTCCAGACCTTCACCATTTGTGTAAATGCCTGCACGCATGGCTGTTTTTCAGCTCGGATGATTCTCTCGGGCTCTGAGCAAACATTCGGCCTGAATAAAGAATCATTTTAAAAAACCCTTTTATTTTCATGTGGATATAATGCAGTAAGACTAGAACTGCAAATAATACAACTGAAGTTATATTTATATATATATATATATATTTATAT
>CAIGQW010000317.1:2029432-2051463 GCA_903798125.1 Danio choprae | reverse complement strand
ATATATATATATATCTACAGTTTATATTATTCGTTTAAGTTTATTTAATTTGTTTTGTATTATTTAATTTGTTCTATTTTTATTACATTTGTTGTAGTTTGAATATTTTTTTACTTGAATCTAATCATTTTTTTGTAGAAACAACAACGAACACAAACAACAACAATAACAACACTTATTATTATTAATGTTGTTTGTTGTTATTAATGTTATTAATCCATCCTTTATCATTTGTTACTTTTTCACTGGTATGTGTTTTTTATGAAGTGTATTATCGTTTATAAAGTTTTAGTCTTTATAAAGTGTTCGGTTATTCATTTAAATCCATTTTATTTCATTAATCAATTTAATTCACTTCTCCAAACACTTCCACATCCCCCTTAAAACTCAAGTAGCTGTCTATAGGCAGCTCTCGCCACTGCCTGATGTTAATTTGTTAAACAGCAGTTTACGTGGAAACATGAAATTTAATTAAAATAATAGTATATCAAGAGCCAAACTAAATCTAGCCTCATAAAAGAGAAATGCTTAAATACATATTTCTTGTTTAATTGAACGCTGACTGGTCGGGTCCTTAAGCGCAGAGCATTGTGGGAGTTGTTCCTCTGCAGCAATGGCTTGGATTGTAGTCAGATTAGCAATATCTGTGTCTTTATTATATACTGCATCGGCGGTATTTGAAGACCAGGTTGGAAAGTTTGATTGGTACGTATCCGAGCTATAGTCGTGTGTTGCTTTCTCGTTTAATTCATTGATGGATTTGTGCGACTATAAAAACAGCCGGTACTTACTTTAGTCAGGCTGCTCCACCGGGCTCGGGCTGATCTGTCATCATGTGTTAACATCACTCTCATTTCTTCCAGGAGGCAACAGTACATCGGGAAAGTGCGTTTTGCCTTGTTTGATACTCATTCTCAAGCGTCCAAAAAGCTCCTGGTGGCAACCGAAAAGAACGTGTTTGCTTCCCTAAATTCAAGGACTGGAGACCTGTGTAAGTCTATCTGTTAAATATGTTGTATTTGCATATGAAATCGTATAGCTTTGTAGGCTTATTCGTAATTCGTTTTCCCTTCCATAGCCATTTTTGTTTATTAGACTGACAGAATTTGTCACGAGGTATTCATTGAAATGAATGAAGCTGTTCCATGTCTAGGTAAATGACCTTTGATTTGATAGGCTCACCTCTTCACATGTGTAATAAGTAGGAGGTTGTTTACTAACAGTTTACTATAGTCCACCCAAAATTATTGTCAGGTATTGGGTAATTGAATGCCACAGTCCAGCTCCAGAAGTAAAAACAGAAGTCATTTTCACTGTATGGATGTTTTTTAAACTGATCAACCTTATCATAATAGATAGTTCACCCAAAACTGAATATTCTGTCAACATTTACTTGTTCCAAACCAGTTTTCAGAGTCTCAGTGAGCTAAGCCTGCCTGAAAACACATGTAGTTCTTTCCAATTTCATAAAGTTGATTTAAAATAGTAAAATATTTGTATGCTTATGAATCCATATGTATTCATACATTTGGAAATAATTGGTCTGTAGATCTTAATCTTTAAATTAATAGCTTTTGTGTTATTGTTTTTAATTTGATTGTCATTCATAGCCTTTTAGTTTTTTCCTGATTAATGCAGAGTCATATGCCTATTTTTGTCTGATTTCCATATACTTATTTTCTTTGTATCAAAGTTTTTATTGTAATTCATCTTGTATCTGGTTTGTTTCATTCATGACGCATAACACTTTTTAACAACTTACAAAGTTTAGTGACCTTTAAAAAATCCTTATGAATGGATGGATTCTGAAAAAAGAGAATGGTAGAAATGTGCAAAGTGTAATTCTTTTGTTTGCTATATTAAAGGCAAAATTTACCCAAAAATGTAATTTATCATTGTTTATGAACTGGTATGTTGTTGCACACCTGTATGACTGACGATTATTTATTTATTTTAATTTTAAGTCATTGGAAATTAAAACTTGCTTTTAAAAACCTTTTAACATATTTTATTATTTTCCCATTTTAAGAAAATATAGTATGTATTCTTCCTCTCCATTGTTTCATCACAGTAGGCTAAACTGAGTACTAATTGTATTCAGCTTGTTTTTCTGAATCATAGTCAAAATAATCTTCCTAGTTTCTTGCAGGATTTTCATAATAGATGTAATATTGATATTAATAAATGAACTAGGTAAAACATTTTTGATAGTTTCATTAAATAGTCTTATGTGGAGTGTTTTTTATTCTTGCAGTCTGGCGTCATGTGGACAAGACTGGACCAGAGGGCCATATTGATGCACTACTTATGCATGGCCAGGGTAAGCATTCAATAAAAAGTGTGTATGGTGTGAAATTAGACTTTGTGTTTGCCTCTGAAACGCTTCTGGCATCTCTCTTAGATGCTGTTGTTGTTGTCGGGAATGGCCGTCTGCTTCGCTCCTGGGAGACTACAGTCGGAGGCTTGAAGTGGGAGACGGTGCTCGATTCTGGAAGGTTGTGTTTATTTATTTTCTTTTGCTTTGAGAGAGAGTGCATATCAAATTTAACTGATGCATCAAACTGATAGTGTCCTCTTTTGACCAAAGTTTTCAGGCCGCTGCTTTAGTTGGAGTTCAAGACTTTGTGAAGTATGTTGCTGTGCTGAAGAAATCGACAATTGCTCTCCATGACCTTTCAAGTGGCAGCCAAACATGGGTGGAAAACTTGCCTGACAGGTAATAAGAAATCTTGGGATTCAGCATTTTACTCAATTTTAACTGTAAATTTAAATGTTGTTAAATTAATTCTGTTGATGGAAAAATACTATGCTAGAGATTGTAACTTTTTTATTTAATTTGTTTTCCATTTTTACTTTTCATCCTACAGTGACACTGTTCAGTATCAAACTATTTACTCTGGTGGGAATGGCCTGGTGTTTGTTTTGGGAGTTTTGCCGAACTCCCATATTGTTATTGTTGAATACAAAATTGAAGATGGAGAAATCATGGACAAGGTATATAGGTTTTGCATAGCTGTTTGAAAGTTTGGGACACAGATTAATTTTATTTTATTTACTTATCTGCAATGATTAAGATTTTTTTTCTTTTCTTTTTTTTCTTTTTTTAAAGATACTCATTTCTAAAATCTTCTTTTAGTCAAAGAGTCCTGAAAACAACTTCATGTGGTTGCCAATAAAAAAATTTAAGCATCACATCTGTTTTTATCATATTTTTCCTCTGCATATTATAAACTTCACACTGAATTAATGATGCTAAAAAATACAGAATTGCCTTTACAGGAATAAATTGCATTTAAAATATATTAAACTGGAAAAAAAACATTGTTTTCATTTGTAATATTTTCAGTATAACAATATTTTACTGTAGTTTTAGTCATATAAATGCAGTCTTATGAGCATTAGAGACATCTTTCAAAATTACTAAAATATTTTACAACCCCAAACATTTGAACAGTAATATGAAGGGTTAAATAATACAATTGAAAGGGAAATGTATTGAAGTCTGATTACATTACATAATAATAATAATACAATCGCATTATTTTTTTTCCTCAGAAATCAGTTGAAGCCGCATGGATGTCGAGCCTGGAGAGCAGCTGTATAGTGGTCAGCTCGGGGATCCTGATGTGTGTGGATCAGATCACACAGTCCCTGTACACTCAACCGCTCCACTCTGCCGAACAGACAGAAATGAGACAGATCCATCTGCAGGTATATTTGTATTTAACATATAGTGTTTCCTCAGCTATCTGTAAATATCCGTATAACCCGGGTGGCTCTTTTATTTCACAGACACTAGATTTGGAGGTGGCGTCTGGATTCCAGCCTGTTCTGACATCCACTCAGCCCAGTCCAGCACATCCTCCTCTGGCTGAGTTCATCCTGCAACTGAGTCCAGATCATCACATCCTGCTGCAGCTCAAAGATGGACTTATCGTGCCGCTCCGAGACTTCAGTCCAGTAAGAACTAATACATCTAAAGCCTGATTTATACTTCTGCATCAAGTAATGATTAGCTCTCCTGTGAAATTAATAATTTTTTTTATTGCTTCCAAAGTTCTGTTTAATAGAGAAGATTTTTTTTTTTACAGTACATTTTTAAACATGATAGTGTAAACAAATAAATGATTGAGTATTTTCCATGATGACAGTAAATAATATTTTACTGAAGGGTGTCTGCAGGGTCTTAAAAAGTGTTAGGGTAAATTTAAAGCCCTTAAATTGTATTAAAAATCTTAAATGCTATTTTACGAGGTATTATTTTTTTTATCATTTGATTATACAATGTATAGTTGTATGCTAAAGTTTGCCTGAATTGAATCGGCAAATATTAGGAATAAATAATAGCTTATGAAATCCATAAAATCCTGCTAGCTTTTGCTTTGTTTACTGCAGTAACCAAGGAAACGCCATTATTCCTGCTGTTCTATAATCGCCACCTGCTGGATCAGCATTTTTATTTATTATAATGAACAATGATTTAGTTTAGAGTCAGTATTTAGTGAATATACTGTAAGTTAAAATCTCGCCAATGTTATTGGCTGAAACCTAAGTTAGCGATGAGGTCTTAAAATGTATGGTAAGAGTGTTAAAAAAAAAAGTTGACTTAAAGGCCATTCAATTTCAATGGACTTAAAGGGCAATGAATTTCACTCTCTGATTTCTGTATATACCCTGACCCAGCTAATTTACCCGATACAAGAATGAAGCTTAACTAGGTTAATTAGGCTAACTAGACAAGTTAGGTTAATTAGGCAAGTCATTGGACAACAGTGGTTTGTTTTGTAGACAGAGTTTCTTAAGAGGGCTAATAATATTGACCTTAAATAATAATAATAAGGATAAAGTAAATGCTTTTCTCAAGCCAACTAAAATAAATAAGACTTACTCCTGAAGAAAAAATATTTAATAGGAAATGTGGTGAAAGAAATACTTTGACAATTTCACAGGTGGGCTAATAATTTTGTCCTCAATTGCAAGTCACTCTGAAATATTCACAGCACATTTCAGATGAAATAAATTGTGATGCATTCTAGAAAATAGTCAATTCCTAATAGAATTGTTAGATTTTGCTGTATTTAGCTTAACCGTTCTTGGGTGGCTCGCCAATGTGTTAGATGACTCTAATACATAATAAGTAAGCTGACCAAAGTTCTTACGGGGAGAAGACTTTATTGAAGACAATGAATAGTGCAGTTCCTCAGCAGTGATGTTAACTCGTCGGTCTTCAAGTAACTTAACCCAAAGTACTGTCTGTAAGACAGTACTTTATACTAACAAGGAACAAACCATTCTGTGTTTACAAGGCTCAGCAGGACCCTCTTATCAGATGTTTCAGCTGTCGTTTGGCTTATACCCATTGAGAACTCAAAAGGCTCACACCCATCGTAAAAGGGTCATATAGTTCACACCTATCAGTTTGTATGGGGTTGAGGCACAGGTCACCCCCAACATACAGAGAATTGATCACATCAGAGTTCATTCAATGTAAATGTAACTGAACTAAAATGCACATAATCTTTCAGAACGTAGTATTTTTTTATGACTCTTTAACTATCCGTTTGTTCTTTTGTACTTCAGTCTTATCTTGCTGCTTTTGCCACATCTGGAGAGAAGACTGTTGTTGCTGTGATGTCCCCAAAGAATGATACTGTAAGTCACATTTCAAAAAATGTCTTTCTATGTATGCATGTTGTTGTATCTAAATCATTTGTTATTCTTACTCAAGGCCTGCAGCATCAATCTGTTCAGTGCTGACACTGGCCGCAGGCACCTTGACACAACCATTATCTACCACACGGACCCTTATGGAGGAAAGCCAAACAAAGTAAGGAGTGATGCCATATTGTTTCATATTAAATGAAATGTTTCGAATCAAATTTTTGTTGTAGGTTAATTTGGTTTATCGGTTCTTTAGTTGTATGTCCACGCCTTTCTGAAAAAAGATGACTCCGTGGGCTACAGAGTCATGGTACAGACGGAAGACCTCACACTCACATTTCTACAGCAGCCTGGTATGAACTACATTATGCCACAATTCCTTTAAATTTTTTATATATTTTTAAAATTATTAACAAAAAATGTCAATAAATTACAAAGAAATGTAATGTATATTAAAACAAAAAAATGTATAAAACCAGATTACTCACCAGTAACTTTTTTTTTTTTTTCCAACAATGCCAGAAGATTTGATATGGTTTGATTATTGAATACTAAATACTTTTAATGGTTGATTTTTATAGTAGTTTATAAAAAAGCAAATCTAAAAGCAAGTTAACAAAAATTTAAAGTTATTTAATTTAAAATGCATCAGAAACGGTAAAAGACAAACTGTTTTCTTTTTGAAAATATAATTTATTGCTGTGACTTCAAAGCTGAATTTTTAGCATTTTTCCTCCAGTTATATGATCGTTTAGAATATTCCAATATTCCTCCATTCTAAAATTCAGATTTTCAAAAAATATTAATTATGATTATTTTTATTATAGTTATTATTTTTATCATCAATATTTAGTAACAGTTGACTATATATTATTTTCAGGATACTTTGATTGGAAAGATCTGGGCATTAGCATTTATCTAAATTTAAAAAGCTTTATTATACATGCATCATACACTATACCATTCAGAAGCCTGAGTAATGCCTTTTTATTGAAGAAATTATCAAGTATTTGTATTTTTATGTATATACAGATGCTTTAAATTGATGAAAAGTGACGATTGAGACGTTTAATGTCACGTAAGATTTATACTTCAGATAAATACTATTCTTCTGAACTTTCCATCAAAGAAAGATAAAAATAATATATTTAGTTCTGGGCCTCACAGTGGCGCAGTGGGTAGCACGTTCGCCTCACAGCAAGAAGGTCGCTGATCGCTGGTTCGAGCCTCGGCTGGGTCAGTTGGCGTTTCTGTGTGGAGTTTGCATGTTCTCCCTGTGTTGGCGTGGGTTTCCTCCGGGTGCTCCGGTTTCCCCCACAAGTCCAAAGACATGCGGTACAGGTGAATTGGGTAAGCTAAATTGTCCGTAGTGTATGTGTGTGAATGGGTGTGTATGGATGTTTCCCAGAGATGGGTTGCAGCTGGAAGGGCATCCGCTGCGTAAAACATATGCTGGATAAGTTGGCGGTTCATTCCGCTGTGGCGACCCCAGATTAATAAAGGGACTAAGCCGAAATGAAAATGAATGAATGAATATTTAGTTATATTCAATTAATAGAAATAAATAAAAAATCTGAGCAGCAAATCACTTTAATACAATCCTTTATGAAGCATCATCATTTGACTATTAATGATGCTAAAAATTCAGCTTTATATCAAGAGTAAATTTTACATACATGTTCAAAAAGAAACATTTTTTAAATACTAAAATGTTTTAGAAATGTTCTGTTTTTGCCATGCTTTGGATCAAATACATGCAGGCTTGGTGAGCAGAAAATACTTATTTAAAAATATTACAAATCTTACTGTTGAAAACTTGTTGAAAGGTAATTAATAAAAGAAAATAACAAAAAAATCTGTTTTTTTTTTTTTGGTTTAAAAATGTAGCATTTCATTTAATCTAATGACTTTTCATGTAAAATTCTTTCTTTTTTAATTGTTTTACTTAGAAATCTTCAAACTAAGTTTAACTGAATTAAACTGCTTTAAATCTGTCATTACAAAAATTGGCAGATTGTAAAGTTCAACTTAAGTTTTTTTCTTTTTCTAGAGAATTATGGCTATTATTATTATTATTATTATTATTATTATTATTATTATTATTATTATTATTAATCATGGCCCTTATGAGGTGTAAAAGTTATAAAGGCTCTGCTAGACTTCTAGTATAAACAACAGAAGGCAAAGTGTTGCTGTTTGTGTCCTGCTGTAGGCAGGGTGGTCTGGATGAGGGAGGAGGCTCTGGCTGATGTGGTAAACATGGAGATGGTTGATCTGCCACTCACTGGAACACAGGCAGAGCTGGAAGGAGAGTTCGGGAAGAAAGCTGGTAAAGCGTAACAAATGGAAGCCATTGCTTATTTTGTTCTTGCTTGCTAATTACATAATGGTTATAGACAGGCATATTCTTCCATCCTGTCATTTTGGAGCAATCCAGTTATGAAGCATTATTTCAAAACATGAATACATTTTACAGTTAATGTCGAAAAGAATGCATTGGAAAGCTGTTTTAATTAAGGTTTTATGTATGTATTGTGTGTGTATATGTATGTGTGTGTTTCAACCTGCACTCTCTGTCTGCGTGTGATGTATGGCTAATGTGTGTTGTTACTTGTGATGTTTCTGCTTTTTGCTTATCACTTGTCTCACTCATCTGTCCTGTTTTCAGTGGCTTTCTTGCAATTTTTCTATATTTATTTCCTTGTGTGTTTTCTTTTGCCTATCTGCTGCACTCGGATCCAGCCATTCAAGGTATAGTAAAGAGCTTACTCTAATTTGCTGCTCTTCCTAATCACTTTTATGTAATGTTTATTTTTTTTCAGTGTCTCTTAACTTTAGGAAAAAAGCATTTTGTCTGAAGATTGTAACTCAAGTTGTGTATTTTATTATTATTATTATTTTTTTTTTTGTATGTCTGGCACTCATCAGCGTGATCTCTTGTTTCCTGCAGACGGACTGTTACCCATGGTTCTCAAGCGTCTCTCTTCCCAGTTCATTTTGCTGCAAGCCTGGATGGCTCATCTCTGGAAACTCTTCTACGATGCCCGAAAACCCCGCAGCAGTGTGAAGAACGAGGTCACCATAGACACACTGTCTCGTGATGAGTTCAACCTGCAGAAAATGATGGTGATGGTTACTGCCTCTGGGAAGGTAAGTTCACAAAACAGCTGTTGGTCTGTTATTTTAGATGTGCTGTGGCTAAACGCGTGTTGTTTTTCTGCCCAGCTCTTTGGCATCGACAGTAGATCAGGGACTATTTTGTGGAAGCAGTATTTAGAAGCCATCAAGCCCAATTCTGTTTTCAAGCTCATTGTGCAAAGGACTACTGCCCACTTTCCACATCCACCACAGTGCACACTTCTTATAAAGGACCAGGTAAGGTTTTGACCTTTGTTCTATATTGCCTGATTGTTTGAGTTACTTTTTATTTTTATTTTTTTTAGCTTGTTTACTTGTAATTGTTTGTTTCTGTAATAAAAAAATGTTTTTGTACGCTTTTATTATTTGTCTTTTTTTCACTAGTTTTTGTTTTTAATACGCTTGCTTTATTTTATGCATTTTGCTAGTTTGTGCATTGGTCCTATACTTGATTTACTTGTTTTCCCTGCTAGTTTGTGTAAACTTGTGAAGGTTTTATTTGTTTGCACATTTGTTCTTTATTTTGTTGATATTCCTTTTTATCTTGTGTATTTGTCTATTCATTTGTACTGAATCTTAAGATTTTATTTAAGAATGTACTGCATTTATTTATTTTTAGGATACAGGGCTTGGAAGCCTGTATGTCTTTAATCCCATCTTCGGCAAGAAAAGTCAAATTAGTGTCCCAGCTTTACCTAGACCTATCCTTCAGTCCCTTCTGTTACCTGTCATCGACCAGGACTATTCTAAAGTCCTTCTACTTATTGATGATCAGAACAAAGTGGGTATTCATTCTTCTGGCAAAAGTTTTTTTTGTTCCTCAAAGACTCTATTTCTTATTTCCCTTTTCATTTGTCATTCAGGTCACTGCATTTCCATCTACTAAGAATGTTCTGCAGCAGCTTCAGGAGACTGCGTCTTCCATATTTTTCTACCTAGTGGACTCCAACCAGGGAAAGCTGTCGGGTTTCCGTCTGCGCACGGTTCGCATTCATCATTAGAATCAAGCATACAGATGGAAAACACATTTGGTGTTGGTGTTCATTAGTGTGATTATTTATTTATTTTCTTTAGGATTTGTCTACAGAGCTGATCTGGGAAGTCGTTATCCCTACCGAGGTGCAGAGGATAGTGGCTGTCAAAGGAAAGCGTGCAAATGAACATGTGCATTCCCAAGGCAGAGTCATGGGGGATCGTAGCGTGCTCTACAAAGTACTGTTGACCTTGATTTACTGCTTTAATTGGCCAAATGAGATCAGACTTTTCTCTAATCATATATCCTCTCTCTTGTTGTTGGTCTGCAGTATCTGAACCCTAATCTCTTGGCTGTGATAACTGAAAGCACAGACACTCATCAGGAACGCAGCTTTGTTGGAATCTTCCTGATTGACGGTGTGACTGGCCGTATTGTGCATGAGGCAGTGCAGCGAAAGGCCAGAGGACCAGTTCACTGTGTGCACTCTGAAAACTGGGTGGTTGTAAGTTGTTTTTATTCTCGAGTAATAATTCTGTTTTTGCCTTCTAGTGCAGAATAAAGCCTTTATTTTTTGCTCTCCTTCCTATAGTATGTGTACTGGAACTCCAAGTTTCGCAGGAATGAGTTTTCTGTTTTGGAGCTGTTTGAAGGAGCAGAGCTTTATAACAGCACAGTGTTCAGCTCTCTGGACAGACCTCATCCACCTCAGGTGCTGCAGCAGTCCTACATCTTTCCTGCACCCATAAGCACATTGGAGGCCACACTTACAGAAAAAGGCATCACCAGTCGACACCTTCTCGGTATGCATCACCTATATAGAGTTCAGATAGCTATTACTTCATGATAATTAATATTATTGTACATTTTATTTGTTTAAAAGGTGAAAATTAAAATCGGGGTTCGATATTAACCCAGGGTGTGTGTTTTTTGTTTTTTTTATTAATTTTTATTTTTTTATAAAGGGCAAGTAAAATGCTTATTTGTCCTAATGGACAAGCATCCAGTCAAAGGATGTGACATTTGATTTTTACACAGTAGTTAATTAAACAAGCAGTTAATATTAAGTAAATTAAATAGTTTGACACAATATTTATAATACTGCCGAAAATTGTTCATGTATCTCTTAGCTACTGACAGTGGCATTTCTTCACATAATAAATAATAGCGATTCAGTTAGACGTTCATAAAGTTATTAGTGATTTAAATCAGTTGAATTAATGATTCATACCAGTAGCGTCACCTACTGGTGGACTTGGTTTAAAATGTAAAAGTAAAATTTCACATTTGTATATTAAAAAAAGCTTAATCTCATAACATTGCAGTAAGTTTTGGGGATGTATTTTGTATTTTTGTAACTTGAAAAATATATATTTTTACTTTTTAGTGGGGCTGCCATCAGGCAACATTTTATCCTTACCAAAGATGTTTTTGGACCCCAGGAGACCAGAGGTGGTCTCAGAACAGAGTCGGTAAGTTTTTAACTAATGTTTATCATGTTAAGTCCAAAAAATGTCATGCATGATTTACTTTTAATTATTTGCAAATTGATAAAACCATTGTCTGACCATATAGGGAGGAAAATCTTATACCATATGCTCCAGAAATGCCCATTCGTACTGAATGGTTTATTAACTACAACCAAACCGTATCAAGAGTAAGAGGCATCTATACTGCCCCATCTGGCCTGGAGTCAACCTGTTTGGTAAGAGTCACAGACTTCATTTGATCTCTTAACATCCATGCAGTAATACGTGTAGTCACACTAAATGACTTCAATTTCACCCTCTAGGTGGTTGCATACGGCCTTGACATCTACCAGACCAGAGTGTTCCCTTCCAAACAATTTGATGTCCTTAAGGATGACTATGACTATGTCTTAATCAGCAGTGTCCTCCTTGGTCTCTTCTTTGCCACCATGATCAGCAAACGACTAGCGGAAGTGAAACTGCTCAATAGGGCATGGCGATAAGACTCATCTTGATGGCCTGTTGACTTCACTCTCGCCTTCACTGCAATGTGGTCGACACATTGATGGCAGAAGACCAGCTGGTGACCATGTCAAAACCACAAGATCATTTGACGAGTTTGGTGTATTTTTGCAACCAGCTGTCTTGGGGATCTTGTGGGGTTTTGAGTGTAAGTACAAAGATGGCCATGATAGTTTTTTCTCTTTTCAGAGAGACATAATGATGTAGGTTTAGTTTTTTCTTTTTTTTTTTCTTTTTTTTTTTTCCCCAGCATTGAACAATTCACTGTCTAATTTGTTTATTTATTGTGCCTTTCGGGGTAACATTACTAATGTGATTTAAAGGTAGACTCACCAGGTATAACATAATAGCATTGTCGCATTTATCCATTATAGATTTGATTCACTAGGTCTCGAGTCTGCCTTTCAAAGAGGTTAAAGGATAAATTAATGTATAAAAACTGAGGAGGAATTGCTGCAAAGGAACTGCCATTGTTATTTCAATTAATGAAAAGATTGATTGATTGATTTGGGGTTTTAAGTTTAATTATTCAAGTTACTATGTATGAGCTGATGCTAATGAATATATTGGCTCATCTCATGTACAGGATTTGAATGGACAAACATTAATGCACATGAGAAATGTGAAATTTCAAGCTCTTAAAGGCTCTGCGTTTGAAGGAGTTTGGGTAGTTTTATTTGTACTTATTTTATGGTATGTCAAATGCACTGGATGGTTTGGAGCCATGTTCTTCTTACTTGATATTTATGAGCAAGATCCTAATATGCCATATCATACATTCATTTTGACTCATACACGTTTCAAATCCCTGTGATTTTACTATTGTGTAAAATGTTTCTACTCGTTTGATTTTCTTAAATAATAGGCCCGTTTATATACATACTTTTGAAAGCATCCCCTCTGCTGCAGATTAATGATGTCAGAAAAAAATGTTTATTAATATTTGTAACAAAAGGGAAGGCATTGAGTTAAGTTGATAACCTAATGATTTTTTAAACGTGCATAAATTTATTTGTTCTTTTATCCCTGATCGATAATAAAGAATACACCCTTATTGTTGACTCTTGAGTTGTTTAAATATTCTTTCTGGATGGTAAAGTAATAGGTTAGTTTACTCAATTGTAAATTCTATCATTGTTTATTTTATGAAACACAGAAGATATTTTGAACAATAGTAATCAGCAAAAATTTGGTTATAATTGACCACCATGTATGAACTAGAAAAGGTATGTACAAACCAGTACATGTAGTCTATAATTGATCTGATTTTGGAGTATTTAAAAGGGACGGTCACCCAAAAATGTCAACTTGGTCATCTTATGTTGTTACAAACCTTTATGACTTTCATCTGTAAAACACAAAATAACCAATGCTGACAACCAATCATTTGCAACTGTACTCGCTTTTTAGTTATTTAAAAGGGGCAGTCAAAATGTAAATTCTGTCTTTGTTTACTCACTCTGTTGTCATTGTCCTAAACCTTCATGAGTTACTTTCTGTGTGGAACATACACACAAAAATGTTCTTTGAACAACAGTTTTGATTAGTTGATTCCAAATATGTACAATTTTAAAAAGTATAATACACATAGTCTTTGGACAATTTAAAATGGACATTAACCCAAAATATGACAATTCTGTTAGCAGTGACTAATCGGGTCCAAAACCTGTATAATTCACTTTTTTTTGGCAAAACATATGTTATTTTGAACAATGTTGCTACCTGCAATGCAGTTTTGGTTATCACTGACTATAATAAAAAATCACATGTAAAAATGGGCATGATTTTGGACTGTTTAAAGTGAATTTTAAAGGTAATTTGCAGGGTGAACTGTCTGTTTATGATAACATTTTTCTCTAAATAAACATTACGCATTTCAAGCTTACATTTCAAGCACAATATAAGGGTGGTACGAGCTCACATGACACAACACATACAAGACTTTTCATGTTTATCTCTGACGACAGTTCCTGTTATTTGGCTTCTGATGATTAACCTCATTTCCGCTCTTGGATTCTAATAGAGGATCTCAAGATGGCGTCGAGTGGAGGAGATGGAGAACCTGAGTGGACCGCAGCCGTACGGCCACTTTTATCAGCGTCCTACACGGCTTTCGAAACGAAAGAGCTACCTCAGCTTATAGGATCCATCATAAACAGGTCAGACGAGGGCTTGTTTGTTGTGTTGGCCCGTGCGGGGCTGAAATAAACTGTTGAGTGACTCTGCATTAGCTGTGATGCTATGGCAGCACATAGGCTGCGTCTCAAAACCTAGTCAGCTGACTACCTTGACAGCATGTCGGGTCATCACGAAAGGATTTAGGCCGTTCCAGATGCCACAGTAATGCCTTACAATGCTGTCTAAATAGAAGTTCAATGACAAAAAATTATTTTGATCGCCTATTCTTTGGCATGATGCCTAGAAGTGCTGTCTTCGTAGTCAGCTCGCTGGGTTTTGAGACACAGACCGAGTGTTACTGTGCCATTACAGTAGCAGATACATGAGATTCTGCTTCATCATCAGGCCGGAGATCCACACTTTAACGTTAACATTATCACCTGGATTGATATTTTAACAATACCGCATACTTCCAATGAATGCACACAATCTCACGAATTCAACCCCAAAATAAAGTGAAATTATTTGTGTCGGAAGTGAAATAATTGAGACCGAATGAGCTGGTTAGCCTCCCTCGATTAAACCCCAGTCAACGCTAGTTAGCCTGCTAGCCACTAGCTGTTCATAAACGTATGTTTAAATTGTCATCCAGATTAACCATCCTCTCTCGCTCAGTCGTGACCACATAATTTTCAGCTACTGTCAATTTTAATGGTAGTCTCTTCAATTTAATATAAAAAGGGGGTGTGACTGCTAACTAGCTAGCAAGGTCTTAGCAGCTGAGGCTATGGTTTCTGATGGTTCGCTAATTATAAGTTGGCCTCTTTTGTGTACTTAAATAAATGTCGAAATTGTGTGTCTTAGTTTGACTTCAGATTAGTTGTCCGCTTCGAAAGCTTGTCTGTCTGTGTGGAAATGCGTGTACTGTCATCAAAGTTTCGTTTTCAGAGAAACAAACAAACAAACACATTGCCGTGTTGGTAATTTTATCCGATGATGATAAACTCAAATTACGAGCCAAACAACTGATTGCCCTTGAGAGTTAGCAGGAAACATGTTACATTTAATAATACATACGTTAACAGTCCTTATTTGTTGTTTTGTTTTTGTCGGTGTGCACGAGTTAAGCCAATAGTCAAAAAGTGAAAGTAACACGGTTATTATGAAGTGAGCTGTCAGTTTACTGGACTAAACCTGTTTAATATAACTTAGTGGTTTAATGTTTGAATCTAAATTCTGTTTACAAATCCGATCTGCAATACACGGATTTTCTAAAGTTGGTTTAGATGCATTTAATTTGAATGTTATTTGATTAACAATAAAATGTATTTCCCATAATATTCTCTAAATAAATAAATAGCTTAAAGTGTGTATACTTTTTGTGACATTTGATGGTTTGTTTATATGTTGATGAATGCAAATGGAGAACTTTGAAGTTGCTTTCAGGTCAGTGTTCAGTCTGTTAGATAAGGTCATGAATTTCTCCTCTGAGTTTATCATAAAAAGAAATTACGTTTTGAGCTTTGGAATTTGTATTTCACTTTTCATTGCTAACCAGTTGCTTCATGCTCGCTTATAGACCGGTTTGTGTGTTTATCTCTGTAAGAATTATGTAAATTGCAGGGTGGATAAGCATTCTGTTCTTTAGCTAGTTGTGAAGTTGACATGAACTTTAAATGAACCTTAATTACATTTACATTAAATTATTTTGCAGATAAAAAAATCAGAGCACCCACCAAAAATTAATGAGCTGCTACAAATTGTATATTAACAGATTTATTGCATTTGAATGCACCACCTTTTAGGACTAACAAAAACAACAACATTGTAACTAATGCTGTATTCACTTGTTGACATTTGCTCAATAATTCCAAAATGAATGTCCAATAGTAAATAATGATAA
Organism: Danio choprae; assembly: GCA_903798125.1. NCBI lineage: Eukaryota > Metazoa > Chordata > Actinopteri > Cypriniformes > Danionidae > Danio > Danio choprae. The sequence goes on along the minus strand of CAIGQW010000317.1, from coordinate 2,035,679 downwards.
TACTAAATTACATTTCTCTCCATCATGGTACCACATATGAATAAAACGCTGGGTTTTTGGTGCAAAAAAGGTCTTTTTGTGGTTTTTATTTTATTTTTCAATTAGCCTACAATTTTAGGCCATACACTCCTGTTTCAGGTTTGTATCATTTATATGTTGTTGCCCTTATATGTCTCTTATACCGACCAAGGTTGCATTTGTTTGATCAAAAATACAATCAACAATGTCATCATATCAGAAGTTCATTCAGAAATTATATTATTTTATATTAATTGCACAAAATCAATGCGTGCTCAAAGGAACAGCATTTAATGTGAAATATAAACATTTATTAGAATTATAAATATCTTTACTGTTACCTTTTGATTCATTTAATGCACCCTTGCTGAATATAAATGTTACTGTTATTATTATTTTATTGAAAGACCTAAAACAAACTTTTTAAGCTTACCTTTATTTGTTGTTTTTGTAGCTTTAAACTATGATAAATATAGGCAAAATATTAATGAAACAATCATGCCCTATCCAGGGGCCTCCAGAATTTTATGAAAGTACCAGTAAGGTGCAATTGTGATGCCATGTGAATAAATTCCTAATGTTCAAAATTCAGTGTCTGTGTTGTAACTATATTTGTCTCCTTTAAATCCTGTCATCTTCTGAGGGTTAATGTAGCATAATTTTGTTATTTGGCTAATTATTGTATTTATGGGCTCTCTTGTGGTTTTAGTCAATTTAGCTCAAGTCTAAAGGGAGCTGTTCTGTTTAATAATTGTTTTTTTTTATATATAATATTACAGATTCTTTTAGCATGCCATTAAAAAATGGAGCATATTTAAAAAATTAAAAAATAAAATAAAAAGAATCTGGTTTAGTCATGCCCACTGAATTTGAACGCTGTTGTACTTTTGTGTTTTTTGGATTCACAGCCATCCAAATGAATCCAGAATATCTATTTTATCCAAAAACAGCATTCTTCATTGCACAGTTTAAGCGATTGATGGCACGGTTCAGTCGTGAGAGAGTTCTCATCAGAGCATATTGACCTTTTTTTGGTTATGCAAGGAGCAGACAAGCAGAAAGAAAGCTTTGTTCTGAGATCGTCTTTTTCCACGATGGTTAATTCAAAGATAAGATTGTGACATTTGATAGTCTGTGATCATCTTTGGTGCTCTTGTTTTCCAGTGGAGGACCAGAAGGAGCTACCATCCCCTGTTAACCCCGAACTCAGACATAAAGAAGTCCAGATGAACTTTTTCAATCAGCTGACCTCAGTGTTCAACCCCGACATCAGCGTTCTGGCCTCTCCATCTGCTCACATGCAGGTCAGTGAACCAGATCAATCAATTGCTGTGCTGTTTTCTTATTAGTAAACATTGTATAAGCTTGTTTTGGGCAAAACTACAATGCAATGTATTTCACAGAGCGAGAATGAGTGCGATGAGCAGTCGACAACAGATCAGGCAACGCAGGCCAAAATGAAGAATGCCTTCATCTCTCAAAATGTGTCCAGTTTACAAGAATTAGGTGAGATGCTGCATATCTGCCCTTCTCAAAACTTATCAAATTGCTGCCTGTTAAAATTAGACTATTCAGCTACTGCCTATTTACACTGATTGTTAATTTAAAGGTGCAGTATGTAAGTTTGACACTAAGTGGTTGAAATAGGCATTGCATTCCTGGATCAAAATAAATGCAAACGCAGGTTGCCAGATTGTGGACCAACAGAAGTTAGTGACATTCGAGCCATAAAGGCTGATTCAAATCGTGTTCTATATAAAAGCAATGACACTTGATAGAAGGAATATTGTACATATTAAAGGGAGGTTTTGTTCGAATTGATATATTAGAAAAGGCTTCTATTTCTTGCAGCTGAACAACAGGAAACTGACAATGATCACCTTAGGTACACCTCATATGCTTTATTCAGTGTTAAATGCTAACAAAGTGAGTTTGAATGCCATTTTACATGACATTTATTGCCATACTAATGAAAGCAGCAGTAGATAGTTTAGCTCAGATCTTGAAAATAAAATAAACCACTTGAAATGGAACTTTAGAACTGTGACTCAAAACCAACACATCAGTTATTCAGAATGTACATTTTATAATGTTAGAGTATTCTCTTTATTACTTAATACAAGTATGTGTTTAATACAAGCACATATTCTGTGCTTCTGAATGGTTGCATTTAAATTTCTGTCGTGTTTCATCTGCTGCAAACAGCCAAATTGCTTATCACTGTGTATCTCGTCACGTAGTGTGCTGTTAGGACACGTAGTTACAATGTAACCTGCTCACCTAATGTTTACGTTCGTAATATTTATATTATTTGCTAATTAATAACCTCATGTGGAACTGCTACTGTCCTCCGGAGGTCGCATTTCGGTCACGAGCACATTCTTTGAGAGTCTTTCTGAATGAATGAAATACACGATTTTCCAACAAGGCAACCCGGGGTGCTGAAATATAATTGGCTAAAGTGGCAGTGGGTGGGTTAAAAGAACCAAAACAAAGACAGCGTTCTGGCATGTAATGGACATTTTCAAAGCAGAATATCTGACTGTAGCATTGTTTTTCAGATGAACAAGAATGTTCGCTTGGCATGTTTCTTAAATATCTGCAAACATATTATGGTATTTTTATGCTTTAGAAGAGGCAAAAACTTACATACAGCACCTTTAAAGTAGGGGTTTACAAACTTGTCATCCCGCGACCCCCCCACTATCCTAACAACAAAAAACGTTGCACACAATGGTGCACACACACCAATATGCCTATATAAACATTAGCATATTGACAACACAAAAAAAGTGGAACATATAATTTTTTTCTAGTCATTTATTCATTTGTTTAATTTAATATTAACCTCACCTAATGGGAGTGGTGGGCACAATGTTTACAGCACAAGTCTATTCTTGGTTTAATTTTGGAGACATTCATGACCTTTATTTTTAATGTACATGAGTGCTGTAATGGTGTCAAAGTTTTAACATTGTGCCGTTAAATCAATCTGCTGCAACTGACACTATTGCTGTGTCGTCCACTTTAACGTTATCACCCCAGGGGGTCGCAATCCAATGAAAAAAAAATAAATCTATTTTAACTATCACATACTATTTTTATCTTTTGTAGGGTACGGATAAAATATAGTAATTCTAATAGTTTAATCAAATTTATTTGATTTTTGGAAATCCTACCCATCCCCCACCAATCCCCCAATTCTAGCAAAATAAAATAAATGCTGTGCAATTGTGATTCATTTCAGTATTTATATCATCTAAAAAAAAATATATATATATATATATGCATGTGTTGTTTGGCACAAGTACGATATGTATATTAGTTAAAAAAAATGCATTATTTAAAAACAGTAAGATTTTATCGGTAAGAATTTTATTTTTTTTTAATGAAATTTATCAAACAAGACTATATTTACACAAGAAATGTAGAGCATTTAAAAATATTTAATTTTGAGATCAATCCTGTTATTGAAACACTTTTTTTTTTTATTCCACTCATTCCAGGGGGCTCTGAAAAGTTGCTGCGTGTGTGCCTCAACCTCCCCTACTTCTTACGGTATATCAACCGCTTCCAGGACGCGGTATCCGCCAACTCTTTCTTCATCATGCCGGCCACTGTGGCAGATGCCACCGCAGTCCGAAATGGGTAAACCACAAACACACTTGGCTCACTTCTGTTTATTGAATCTAGTGAATATGAGATGAGTGCGATGACTCTGCCTCCCGGTTTCAGTTTTCACTCCCTGGTGATTGATGTGACCATGGCCTTGGACACTCTTTCCTTGCCTGTACTGGAGCCTTTGACCCCTGGGAGACTACTTGATGTGACTGTGTTAGCACTAAGCTGCCTCTATGCAGGTGGGGAAAAAAAGCAGTTCTTGTTGACTTCAGAGGAAAACAGAGAATGTGATTTATGTGTGTATGTGTATTTTCTTTCCCTCAGGTGTGAGTGTGGCAACTTGCATGGCTATACTGCAGGTGGGGAGCGGATTACAGCTTCGATCAGCCTCCACCGGCTCCAAGGAGGAAGACTATGAAAACGACGCTGCTACCATTGTGCAGAAATGTGTAGGTGTCAAATTCAAGCACTTATTTTATAATGTTACAACATGTGCCTTGAGTAACATTCTATTAAAAAGGGGTCCTTGATTTTGATTTCACTTTTTTAACTTTAGCTAATGTTTGATGTTGCTGTTTCAGCATAAGCAACACCTGTTAAGTTATGGCGCTTAAAGTGGAATGGAAAGGGAGATCATTTCTTGTATATTATTCGCTTTTTGTTTGACATAATCTCAACTGACACGTGAAGAGAGGGTGGGACCTAGAGTAGCTCCTCTCTTTTATAGGAAAAACAGCCAATAGCATTTTTTTATCACAGCTCTGCCAGTGTGAGTGGTTGAGAAAGCACATCAAATGAAAAGCAAATGAGGAGAGACTTGAAGGGGGGCGAGGCATGTTAGATACTAGAGAGCGTTTGATTGGTCAAGATTTGATGAGAAACTGAAGTATGAGGTGACGTGAAAAAAAAAACGTTGATCTATTTAGGCGGAAGTGACAAAACTGCGAGCTTTGGATGTTTATATGGGTTTTATATCTTTTGGAGCACAATAGCTTATAGACATCCTTCAAACTAACATACTGATTCTAACATCTAAAAAACTTTATTTTAATTTCACGGGACCTTTAAATCCACTGGCGTAAATATAAACAAATTTTCTTATCAATTATTATTGCAGAAATGATGGGAGGAAATATTGTTAAAAACACAAATGATCATCGTCATTGTAACATTTGGTAAAATTTCCTTCAAATGTGGCAAAACATTACATGTGAACTAATCGGTGAAATCAGACACAAATTGCCCAGCCCTATATTGTGTGTTATTGTCACTGTTACAGAGCTGATCTCTGTTATTTATTTATTTTTTTTACTTTTTCAACAGCTGGAAATCTATGAGATGATTGGACAAGCCATCAGTAACTCTCGCAGAGCTGGAGGAGAGGTAGAAGTATTGTTTTACACAGAGTATATACATATAACATGAAAGGAGAGTGGGGCACATCTGAGATCCTGGTTTGTGTTTCGACAGCATTATCAGAACTTTCAGCTCTTGGGAGCCTGGTGCCTGTTGAACAGCTTGTATTTGATACTGAACCTGAGCCCCACCGCCCTGGCTGATAAAGGGAAGGAGAAAGATCCCCTGGCAGCGTTGCGGGTCCGAGACATTGCCACCCGAACCAAGGACGGAGCAGGATCTCCTAAACTTGGCCCAGGGAAAGGGTAAGTGCCTTTTGTGTTCTGCTAGTATAGTGATTTGTCTTATAAAATATATATTTTGGGTGAAATATAAATATGTCCTGAAACTCATGGGTCATTTTGTTATCAAATTAGTCATATACATTAAAAACATATTAAATGCATGTAAAGTTTCTTTTTTTATTGATTTAATTAACATATATTGAAATGATCTGTCATCTATCATCATTCAGTATAAAATTATAACAAATGTATAATTTTAAATTATTAAAACCTTGGTGACAAATGGATAGTGAAGTAAGGTTATAAAAAAATTCAAATAACGATTAATATTTAGGATCTGCACTGTGATCCTATAATAGTCCATTAAATTTTTTTTTATTTATTTATTTTTTTAAATATGCCTGCCTTTGACAGCTCAAAAAGTAAACATTTCTTTTGTTTCTTAAACGTTTTAAAAGATTTATTGACCTCATAGTTTCGCCTGTAATTTGGTCTCACCACATGATTTTGCAAACAAATGTTTGTTTGTTGTTGTTTTAAGCTAATTATAATAGTATTATAAAACTAGGATCGTTTTATTCAGACAAACTTAACATTTAGGCCCCTAACATATTTGACTATGGATGCAAACATTAAAATAAAATTAAACTAGTAATACATAAAAAATTTAGTAAATAATAGTAAATTTAAAAAATAAAGTTTATATTCAAATAATTATAATATAATTAAAAGTAACACACATAATGTATGTATATATATGTTTGTTACAAACAATACATGCCAGTATGTGACAGGTCTTTTCCACCATCAGGCACCAAGGTTTTGGGGTTCTGTCAGTCATTCTGGCCAATCACTCAATCAAGCTGCTCACGTCACTGTTCCAGGACTTACAAGTGGAGGCTCTTCACAGAGTAAGACAGAGCACAGCTGCCTTTTTAATCTACCAGAGCTGTTTTATACTGTATATT
>CAIGQW010000317.1:1985821-2024990 GCA_903798125.1 Danio choprae | reverse complement strand
CCATTGACCTTTATAGTAGGAACATTGTTTTCAGCATTCTTCAGTGCATCTTCCTTCGTGTTCAACAGTCAAACTCATAGGTTTGGAACAAGTTAAGGGAGTGTAAATTATAAATTTTGGCCTGTTTTTGTTGTAAACTACATTTCAGTAGCATACTGTACATAACTTTCAAAGATGTATTTAAAGAGCCAGGAAAATGTTTATTATTGTTAATAAAAAAGATTTAAAGAATCTTTTGTAAGGTTATATTTATTATCTTAAGGGTTTGATCTTTGTTGAAGTAGATTTTTATGAAGTGCGTTTTAATGCATTGGTAAATGTTTAACATCTTCCATGTATGGCAATAAACAAATACTAATTCTACTACTACTTAAAGTAGAGGTACATAAGTGTCAAGTTAAGATTAGTGTCCAGTTAAAGAGATAGTTCAACCAAACATAATTTGAAAAATGAATTTCCTTCTCATTTACGCACTTGAGTGGTTCTAAACTTTTATGAATTTCATTCTTCTGTTAAACACAAAACAATATATATTTTGAAGAGTGTTGGAAAAAAGCAGCCATTGACATTCATAGTAGGAACACAAAATGTCCATGGAAGTCAACTGCTAGGATTTTCCAGTATATCTTCCTTTGTGTTTAATAGAAGAAAGAAGGTTAGGGTTAACCTAACCTAGAAGAAAGAAACTCAAACAAGTTTGGAACAAGTAATCTTAACCTTACCCTGAGATGTATTTAATTGCAAGTCTTATTTACAACCTAAATCTGCTTTCCTTAGGTTTGTAGGCACTCTGAAACAGCATACCCTACAGGGAGCTGTGCCTGCGGACGAGGATCTCAATGTTGAGCACCTCCAGCTGCTTCTGCTCATCTTCCACAACTTCTCAGAAAAGGGTCGCCGCACAGTTTTCACACTCTGCATGCAGGCAATCGCTGAAATCGCGTCCAATGCCGACTCCCAACTTCAGGCGGTGCCCCTCAACCTAGCCCGCATCTTACTTGTGTTTGACTACCTGTTGCACCAGTACTCAAAGGCTCCTGTTTACTTGTTTGAGCAGGTCCGAATGCAAATGTTGCTGTATTTTAACTGGAATCATGCCACTGTTTTGTGGCTTGCTGTTTGTAATGATTTTGTTCACACACTCAGGTCCAATACAATCTTCTGACACCCCTGGCATCCAACGCTAGTGCCGGACAGGAGGGGGGAAAGAGAGGTGCTGTTCCTCTTTATTATGGTTTTAAAGAGGTGGAGGAGAACTGGGCTAAGCACTGCTCGGCAGGTAGGAGTAAGTCAGACCTTTTTTTATTTTTGTCTATATTATACCCTAAAATGAAAAATAAATATTACCCCATACCTTTATGAGTTAGTTTCTTCTGTTGAACTCAAAAGCAGATAAAGAATTCTGGTTGCTGGCACCCATTGACTTCTATAGTACGAAAAACAGTTGACCAGTGACCAGTGACCAGCTTTTTTTTAAAATGTCTTCTTTTGTGTTGTTCACTTTTGCCAAAAGTTTGTTCCACGCCACTGGCTTGCATGGTTTGGGACTTGTGGAGCTGCACATCAATGAATTTGCTTTTCAGTGTTTGGACTTTCAGCAGTGAAAATGTACACTGAATTGAACTAAACTGAACTTAAACTTTGAAAACTGGACTTAAACTCTGAAAACTGGACTGACACTGTTTCAATTTACTATAATCTCCTATGTTAAGCTGCTTTGACACAATCTACATTGTAAAAGCGCTATAGAAATAAAGATGAATTGAATTGAACAGAAGAAAGAAACTCAAATAAGCTTTGAACAAGTGAAGGGTGGGAAAATGATGGGAAACATTTTTGGCGGAGCTGTCTTTTTAATGACTTGTATTAGATACTTCTACAGCATATTTGTTAACCTAGTGAAAAAACTGTTTTGATTGTTGTTCCTCTCATTTAGATTCCACAGTGCAGCCGAAATTCTACTGCGTTCTGTCGCCTGAAGCCTCAGAGGATGACAGGAGTCGACTTGATAGCAAGGTGATGCCAGACATCAAGTCTACACAAGCATTACAGTCATGGGAGTGTCTGACACCTAATTAAAGAAAATTGTTTTTATCTTAAAAAAACTGTTTGTCGGAAAGTTGGCATGAAATTTCTAGCATATTGGCTTGGAGTGCCCTAATTTCTAAATAATAAAAATAATAATAATGATTAAATGTGCTTTTTCTATAGATCTTTGTTTTGACAACTTTGAATATTTGTACAAAAGTAAATGTGTTTTTTTTTTATGGTGAAAAAAGTTTATAGTACTGAAATATGCACTTTTCCTTTAAGTTTATTGTAAATAATGTTTGCACATTGTTATTTAATCTTAGGTTCATGCACTTCAATTTCTCTTACCATTTTAGCATCATCATTATATTATTTATTATATTGTTTTAATAATTGTCAAATATTTATTATTATTACTGAAATAAACAATGGTGCTGTAAACATTTTATTATGAAACTTTAATGCAGTTTCAAATATGTATCAGGAGTCCTCATTTGTCACCAGCTTTTTAATGATATAAGTTTTAAGACCCTGCCTTATATACTCAAGTGTTCCACCTAAAGTCCTCATGAAAGTAGTTCGTTAATATGCGTGTTATTTGTCAACTCTTACAGGTCTTTCAAGTGCTGTTCAATGGTGCAGTGAAGTATGATGACATGTACTCGTTTCTAATCTCCCTGCTGTCTGCGGGCTCCCGCTTTGACACAGCAAGGCGGCAGGAGAACAAGCCCATCACCCCAGTAGTGCGTTAAAACATATTCAATATCCTGCAATCTTTTGTTTACACTGGCTGACTTTGCACTAAACATCACTGTCAATCTCTGTTACAGGAAGCCTGCTCCTTGCAGTACTACTTCCTGGTGCTGTGGAAGATCTTAGGAGTCCTGCCACCTTCAAAGGCCTATATTGAGCAGCTTAAAAGCGGGAACAGTGACCCCAGTGAGAGTGACATCTTACACACCCTGAGGTGGTCATCAAGGTTACGAGTCAGTACCTACGTCAACTGGATTAAGGTTGGTTTTGTAATCTTTTTACTAAAAGAGCATGGCCAGATGATCCATGTGTCAAGTTTTTTTTTTGACTCATTTCTGTGATTTTTCTTCAGGAGCAACTAGTAAAGCAGGGAATGAAAGCTGATCTTGCTACATCTTTGATCGAAGTGGCATCAACTAAATGCAATGCAGTGAAATATGATGTGGAGCTTGCAGAGGAATATATTGCCAGACAGGTACACACTGTGGTTTTTAAACTCCACATGAACTGGAATTTGCTGAAACTTTTATTTTAGTATGTTGATATAATTCAAGCTGAAATGAAATATTTAGTAGGAGGCAGGACTTTCTTTCGCACATCATTCCCATGATCATTCCCTCATAGCAAACTAATGGTAAGAGGGACGTGGTTAAGAATTTTGCTATACAGTTGCTTTGGAAGACATTAGGTTGAAGACATTAGGTTGCCACTCCAAACAAGGAAGCAAACGGTCTGACTTTGATTGAAGATTACCAAAAACAAACTTTTTTTTTTTTTCAGCGGATTAACTTGCACAGGTTGATTGTTCACTTTAAGAATAACAATGTGAGCTAGTAAAATAAATGGTAACACTTTAATTGAAGCAGTGTTCAAAAGACTGTCATTTATAATGTGAATGAGATTTTATGCATGCTTTGGACAACTGTTATTAAGTGTCATTTGCTCAGTTATGTCATTTTATGTGCAAAGATTACATTGACAACTTGACATTACCAAAACAACATAACTTGTCATAAATCTGTCATAAACATGATTGTCTTGAGGCATTATAATTGTCATGAATCTTTTTCTGATCACGTTTACAGTGGATCAAACTAAAAATTAATGACGATGGTAAAAAAATTGACAATGACATTTTAATGATAAATGTAGGTTGTACCACTGTAGCTGAGTTCAAAATAAAAATGAATGGCGATGATATAAAATTCATGAAATAGTTATAATGGCATCATGACAAATTATGTTTATGACCGATTTATGACAAGTTTTGTTGTATTGGTTAATGACAAGTTGTCATGACAGACAATGTCATCTTTGCACTTAAAATGTCATAACTGACCGAATGACACTTAAGTTACACATCCATGACCTCATGATTATAATGTTTTCATGACAGTCTTATGAACACCCCTTCAAGTAAAGTGTTACCAAATAAGCATTGTAAATTTTAATTTCACGTGGACTTTAGTATCTGATATTGATTCGTCTGTTTGTTTTCTAATATATAACCTCATTTATCCACTGCCTTCGTAGATTTCATCGTTTTGCTGCGTGGACCCTAACAGCATCCTACCTCTTCACCAAGTACCCTCTCTACAAACCATCTACACATTGGATGCTGTGATTTCCAAAGTTCAAGTGTCTTTAGATGAGCATTTCTCCAAAATAGCTGTGGAGACAGATCCCCATAAATCCTCTGAGATCACCAAAAACCTGCTGCCCGCCACGTTGCAGCTCATCGACGTATACACAGCCTTCACCAGGTATTGATTACACCACATTTACTGAGGATTGTTGCAGATATTAAGGAATCATTTACTTATAATGAGAATTCTGAAATCTTTTAATCATCATCATGGTGTTTAGTGGAATTATTCTAGTATTTATTGGAACATAAGATTTGTTTTGAAGAAAAAGAATAATTTGCATCCACATATTTTTTTTTAGCTTCATTATTTTCTTTACTTTTTTCTAAATATCTATTTTTATTTTTTATTTTTCTCCGCCCCAATTAAATAGGCACACAATAACATTGCAGCCTACAGAACAGCACACAAATCCACACCTTTCTTGATTACATATACATTCAAATTGAATCAAAAGATAGATGGATAATAAAAATAATAATATATTGAAACATTAAAGAATAAATACTGATAAAATAATCAAATAATAAAAACAACAATAATTATAATAAAAATAATGATAATTCAATACACTAAAAATATTTACATATTTACAACCACACACATAATATTCATATATGGTTGCTAAAAATGGTGAAGGTCTGACATGTCTGACATTTTAATAATTTCTGTTATTTTGTTCTTTTACTGGTTAAGGACATATGTTTTTTTTTTTGTCTTTTATAATGATAAGACAGTAGTTGGACAGGAAGTGAATTTTTAGAGAGGGGGTAGGATCAGAGACCTGAGACTCGAACTTGGGACATTAAAGGCACAACAGTATATGTAACTATATATGTTGGCGCACTTCCCGTGAGGCTATCAGCACTGACAAGAACACTTTTATTAAAATGCATTTCATTTAAATTCATCTAGATAAAGAGGCTTTTTTTGTAAAAAATATAACTTTTGGTGAACTAGTCCTTTAAAGTCTTCATTATGAAGCTAAAAACTCAAAAGCAACTGATTTGCTGTTTGTTTGCTCAGGTCATACCTGCTGATGAGCCTCCCAGAAGAAGGAGAAAACAAGCCCACAGAAGCTAAACTGCAGGGCTATGCTGCCGTGTTGTCCATCGGATCTACGCGCTGCAAAGCCAACTTGCTTGGTAAGAATTTGGAATAAATTATTGGAATGAATAAATTGACTTGTCTAATTTTTCCATTTTTGTTCATTTTTATGTGTGCTGATTTTGCTTCTTCAGGTCAGACCGTGATGCAGAATCTACCCTCCGCCGTTCAGACTCTGTGTGAAACATGGAACAACATTCACACTAATGAATTCCCTAACATCGGTTCATGGGTAAGCAATGCATTTCCTTCAGCTCTTAGAGTAAGCATACTCTCTGTGCTGTGCTGTACACTGAAGACTTCTTTATCCACAGCGAAACGCCTTTGCCAACGACACCATCCCATCAGAAAGCTACATCAGCGCAATTCAGGCTGCTCACTTGGGCACCCTCAGTAACCAATCGCTACCCTTGGCCTCTTCTCTCAAACACATTCTGCTCTCATTGGTTCGCCTCACAGGGGACCTCATCGTGTAAGTATTGAGTGCAGTTGAAGCAGATATGTTGTATAACGCAATGATGAACGCTGAAGGTTATTTGTGTTTATCTATAGCACAGAAGAGCTGAACAGTCCACAGGTGATCCGCACGCTGCTTCCTCTTTTGTTGGAGAGCAGCACTGAGAGTGTGGCTGAGATTTGCAGCACTTCACTGGAGAGGATTCTGGGCCCTGCCGAATCCGATGCTTTCCTGGCTCTCGTCTACGAACGCCTCATCACAGGCTGCTACAACATCATCGCCAATCACTCTGACCCAAACAGGTGATGACTATATGATATTTAAGCAGAATGCTAAAATTAAAGTTGTATCTAAACAAACAAAAAACATTTGATTCAGTGCTCAACAAAAAAGCCTCATGTTGTTTTAAATCTCTGGTTAATAACCTTTTTTTAAAAGTCTTGTTAAGAGTCTTGCCTCCACCGAAAATTCAGGTTATTAAAACTTAAAAGATCCAAAAAGGTTATTAAGGCCTCGTCAACATTTCAATAGGATTGGGAAATTCTCAAAGTTTAATATTTTGTCCTTGCGTCCTGATAAATTTTTTTGGATAACGAGTTACAGAGTGGAAGTTCAGAACGGCACCTAGGGCGTTGCCATGTGGATAGGCAAAAAACAACTTTTTGAATGACGTCACAGTACCACATAACAAGAAGAAGAAAAACATAACAATGGCAGATTGTTATTTGTTTGTGCTGTAGGCGCTGCTAAGTTTATTAGCACTATTACAACAAAACTTGCTAATGCAGGTTAACCAGCGGCATGTGTATTACACGTTTTAACCCATTTTTCCTGTTTCCATGTGATCGCAGACATTTTGTAAATTGAATAATTTCAAGCTTAGCTTAAGGCATTGTAAAACATTTCTATGAATCAATCAGTACAGAAATGTGATTGTGGTTAGATTTGAATATGGTTATTTTTTGAATATTCCTTTGAATATGTTTCTGTTTACAATTAGCGGTTTGGATGAGTCGATCCTTGAAGAGTGTCTACAGTACCTGGAGAAACAGCTGGAAAGCAGTCAGGTCCGAAAAGCAATGGAGGAGTTCTTCTCATTCAGGTATATTTTGTATATATTATCATCAGTTTAAATTAGTCATGAAATAATTAATTGAGGTTCATTTATAACATTACAATTTATTAATAGTATTGACCTAACATTCTGAGCCTACAATACCCATCCCTTTTAAAAAAAATCTTATTAATTTCACTTAATGTCTATATATAAAGGGCCACTGTTAAAATGGTCTCATGCATGTCTTGATTTTGCAGAATTAGACATTATCCTGGATCAATACACTCTCAAAAATCAAGAAAAATGCAAAATCCAATGTAAAAATCACAAATGTAATCCAATTCCTGTTAAAAAAATTTATCCAAACCTAATCAAGTCTAAAATTAGAGGTAATTATAGGTTAATAACAATAATATGGAAGCACATAACCCTGATTGCAAGCCTTATCTTAATAAAAACTATAAACTTGTCCCTTAAATTTGATTGGTTGATTGGAATGTTATTCCAGGATGAACATAGATGTTAATTTCAGTTACATGTTGCACTGCAAAATCAGCTTTGCCATTCTCATACCATTGCTTAGAAAAAATTATCACCCCTTGCAACTAAATTTAAAACTTATTCTGCAGCTTTAATTAATATTTTAAAATATAAGTTTCAACATTTACTTATAGATGATTTAAAAAATTGCATTTTTAAAAAAAACATTTAACACATGAGGTTTTTCTACCCAGACAAATTTGATGTATCATGTCCTAACTGCTTTAATAAATACCTCCTTGTCTTGTAGTGGAGAATTGGTCCAGATTATGATGGCCACTGCCAACGAGAATCTTTCTGCAAAATTCTGCAACCGCGTTCTGAAATTCTTCACTAAACTCTTCCAGCTCAGTAAGTAGCCATGCAATGCCTCTGAAAAATGATGGCATATTATTTCCCTCCTCTTATACAACCCATCTGTGTTCCTTCTTCAGCGGAAAAAAGCCCCAATCCCAGCCTTCTGTGCTTGTGCGGCTCATTGGCTCAGCTGGCCTGTGTGGAGCCCACGAGACTCCAGGCCTGGCTGAGGCGCATGACGGCCTCCCCTCCTAAAGATTCAGACCAGCTGGACACTGTGCAGGAAAACAGGCAGCTCCTGCAGCTCCTCACCTCCTACATTGTGCGGGATAACAGCCAGGTGGGCGAGGGGGTATGTACAGTGCTGCTCAGCACACTCATACCCATGGCCACAGAGATGCTGGCCAGTGGAGATGGAGCGGGTTTCCCTGAGCTCATGGTCATTATGGCCACTCTAGCTAGTGCTGGACAAGGAGCAGGACATCTACAGCTACACAGAGCTGCTATTGATTGGCTCACAAGATGGTGAGTGACTGGCTTCTGAGGGAGATTAAAGGTTATGTTTTTTTCTCTCTCTGTATAGCATACATTATACTTTTGTATATACATTGTTATATATTATTACGCATGTAGAAAATTGTCAATTATTTTGTAATTATATAAATAAATAGTGTATAATGAATTTTAATGTAATATGTTACTACCACCCATAGTATGTTATAATAAATAATAAATGTTTATAATATAATGTGTTTTTAAATAGTTTTATGACAACGTAGTTTAAAGTTTTGCTTTTCCACCTTCAATATTGAATTTATATATTAGTAAAGTTATACATTTGAAATACAATTTTTTTATTTTATAAAAGTAATATTACATATTTTAACTTAAAAATGATACAATATTTTTAGCAATTGAGAATGAGTTGTTGGCCAAATTTGTGAAGTGTGCTAAAATTATTATTTTAAGTATTTACATATGTTCAAAACTACTACAGGTCCTAAAACTACTACATGTATATTGAACCTAAAAAGCTCTACTCTTATTTTATGTGTGTTTGTTACCGACACTTATAACTAAATCCAAATTTTCCTTTTTATCTTTCAGTAAAAAATACTTGTATCAGAAGAATGTTGTTGAGAAAGTAACAGCCAATGTGTCACAAGGCAAGGTAGGCACCAGATATGTTTAGGTTTGTTTTTGTAACCATTCGCACACCTTGTATTTGCATCAGAGCATAACTGAATCTCATTCGCAGCATGCCAGTATGCTGGAGTGTGCTTGTCACATCATCTCCTACCTGGCAGACGTGATGAACGCTTTGAGGCAGAGCAGCGGCCAGGGCTCGTCCCAGCTCCTGATGGAGGGAGAAGAGAAGGCCATCGAAGTGGACTCTGACTGGGTGGAGGAGCTCGCTGTAGAAGAAGACGACTCACAGGCCGAAGACTCGGTCAGAAAAAACCCCTGCTCACTTCAGTTTCAGAGACTACTTTAATTTGCTAATCTTTTTTTAATGCCTTTGCATGAGTTAAATAATCCCAGACAAAACCATTTTTGCCACACAAAATTAAAATCAAAAACTGAGTAGTCAAATGAAGGAAAAAGATAATACAAACATAGCTCATTTACAATATGTACAGGATGGTTAAGACAAAACGGACTGGCAGAAGGGATGTGGGCAGCGCTAAAAACAAGATAAGACAAAACAAAACCCAAACAAAGTCTAACTCCCATAAAAGTCTTTTATCAGACTTTCTTGATGTTTTTACCTCTCCACTTCCTCTGAGTATTGTAAACAAAAAAGAATACAGTGGATAGAATGGGTAATGTAAATCTTAAAGTCAGAAATAAATCCAAATTTACTTTTTTTATACATCTATAGTATGTGATGTATCTGTGCACTTCATTATTTTATATTAAATTAATTTGCATTTAGAGTCTTTAATCAAATATCATAACCTTTTCTCCCCCTTCGAAACGACATTCCTTCACTTCTGGTCACATAGGATGCCTTTTGGGAGGGGCTATCAGGGCGTATCTCGTTTCTGTGTTGCCTTCATCTATTCGTCAATCTTTTTTCATTTTGTTAGCAACACCCATCTTCCAGCAATCCAATCTGTTCTCAAAGGTCGAAATCATGCACCGCCCCACAATTTTCAAGTGGATGCATGTCACGATAGAGGAAAAAAGGACAATCATAACTTCTGTTTTATGGTGATTTTTATGGAATAGCAGATATATGGAATAGCGTGACAAACAAGCAGCGACAATAACACACAGTTAGACAGGATTTTTTTTAAGTAAGTCGTAACAAAATGCAACAAACAACAAAGGGGTACAAAGACGGGGTAGAGAGTGGTCTGGCGTGCTCCTTTATGTGAGGTGGTCTTTTCTTATTTGTGATGATGTCAGTGTAACATCTATTGACAGATGAATAGACCAATGACTGGAACATAAGAAAGCAAAAGTAGACAAGAGCGAGAACAGAGAGAAGGAGAGGAAATAAAAAAAACACAAGCGCGTAACAACAATGATATTTGAGCTTCTTGTGTTTTAGGACGAGGATTCGCTCTGCAATAAGCTATGCACCTTCACCATCACACAGAAGGAGTTCATGAACCAGCACTGGTAATAGATCCACTCGTTTGCTATGAAACCGAAGCGTTGGGAAAGCTGTGCTGTCGGCCTTTAATCGCTTGCTCTTCCCCGTACAGGTATCACTGTCACACCTGTAAGATGGTGGATGGGGTAGGTGTGTGCACAGTGTGTGCCAAGGTCTGTCACAAAGACCATGAGATCTCCTATGCCAAATACGGCTCTTTCTTCTGTGACTGCGGTGCCAAGGAGGATGGCAGCTGCCAGGTGAGACCGAATACTTCAGGTCATCATGGGAAAAGAGCAACTGCGGTAACTTTGGCTTGCAAATCATTTACCATTGACTGCCATTAGCTCATTTCAGATCTCCCTCAATTCATCAGGGTTTGCAACATTTCATCTTTTTTTTTCTTTTTTTGTTAATGGTAATTTAGCAAGTTTATTCTTTTTGTAGTATATTACTTTAAGTGAATGCAAGGTGTATTTCACCTCTAAAAATAACATTTGCTATTATTGTTTCAAGCATCATGATTTGATTTTTTTTGTAGAACACATTTTCCATTATACTAACTACAGCTGTTAAGCTCCTCAGAGAACAAAAACGTTAAAGTAGTTTTAATGAATAAATAAGTTTACATTCTATTTAAATAATGTAGATAATATTTAATAATAAGAATGCATACTGTTGATATGATTACTTTTTTATAAAAATAGCACTTCTTACAGCTTTACAATTTTTCAAAATAATAAAAAAATCACATTAGTTCTCAAACTTGTAAGCCTAATTAACTTTGACATAGTTTTTATTGACAATGTATTTACTTAAATTCCAAGACATCATCTTTTTTTTTTACAAATTCATTAAAAATAATAATATTGTTTAAAAAAAATTATAACTTTGTAGATTCGTATATTCAATTTTTGTTAAAAAAAGAGTTTTAGTTTCTTAATATTTACAGTTAATTTTCCAATGTTAATAAGTTCACCCAACAATTTAAATTTCCTCATCGTTTACTCGCACACAAGTTGAACTTTTCTCCTGTTAAACACAAAACAATATATTCTGAAGAAAAAAGCAGCCATTAACATCCATAGTAGCAAAAAAAAAAAAAAAAACTACTATGGAAGTCAATGTCTTTTTTGCAACATTCTTCAGTATATCTCCCTTTGTGCTCAACAGAATAAAGAAACTCAAACCAGTTTGGAATAAGGGGAGTGTGTGTAAATGATGACAGAATTTTATAAAATGATGTGAACTATCCCTTTAACAGCTGTTTCAGATAAACATTTCTACATTTAAGTCATTTCCACTCATGCACGTCTCCTTAATGAAAACACAAAGCATGTAACGATCAAATTTGATTTCCTCTTCCCTTTCATGGTCACTCCACCCCTGGCATAAACATCTTTTGTCAATTAATTAGATCAGTTAATTGCATCCCACATCTCTGATTCTGGATCTGTATGCTTGTTTCACAGGCTCTGGTGAAAAGAAGTCCCAGCAGTGGAATGAGCTCCACCATGAAGGAGTCCTCAGCCTTCCAGAGCGAGCTGCGCATGCCAGAGAGTGCCATCCGCCATCAGAGCTCTTCACCGGCGGACAAGGGCAAAGTCACCATCTGTGACGGCAAAAGCAGCGACGATGACAAGCCCAAGAAGAGTATCGTGTGTAAAAACATCGAGGGCTGCAGAGAAGACCTGCTTATCCAAGTGGTATGAAAAGTGCTACGATCTTTGTTCTCTGCATGTTTACATGCACACTAATATGATAAGTCACAAACATCAGTTTATTGGAAAAAAAACATTACACATTTACCAAACTTACATTTAAAAAAAAAAAATTGGTTAATTTTCCAGTCAAAACGGGATGTTAAATTTTCACGCTAAATAAGGATGTAATGATTCATTTAATTCACAATCCAGTTCAATTCACGATTTTAATTTCACAATAAAATGAGTTCTTTTATTAGACTATTGCTGCATGTTTCTTTGTGGAGTTGAAATATAACACAGCTTAATTTTAAAACAAACTCCCTAAAAAAATGTTACACAAAATAAATCTTTTCATATAAACAAAGAAATTTAAAAGTATAGACAACCACTGTGTATTAGTCATGATGCAAACAAAGATGCAGTGTACAAAGAGTATGAACAGTTTTTAATATAAAGTAGACTGTATAATTTCAAAATTAAAACAGCTCATATATTATTTTCTCGAGATGCAGCATTTGTCTTGTATAGCAATTTTTTTGTATTGCAAGAGATGAGAACACAATTTTATATGTTTTTAGCTCAGTCTGGATGTGCTTATATCCCAATTGGACACATCCCTGTCATGCAACATACAAGCACACTTGGAAAAAACAACAGAAAATAGTTTAATGCTTTTTATGTACTGGGTAAAATCAGTGTAAGAGGCAAAAGTGTAGTTGTGAAGATCAGTTAATTTTTAAGCTGTTTATGACCTTAGACTGTTAAAAAAAAAGTGTCCAAGTGTTTCACTGCTGTCATTTGTTTTTGCAGGCGAGCTCCTCCACAGCAGCACTAGTGCTAGAGTTGCTGATTTTTCTAATGGATGCCATTCAGACCAACTTCCAGCAGGCATCAGCAGTGGGCAGCAGCAGCCGTGCTCAACAAGCTCTCAACGAATTACACACCCAGGACAAGACTGTGGAGATGACCGACCAGCTCATGGTATGAACCAAAGGCGTCCAGACCAGTGGCCTGTTCACTTTAGTGAACATAACAACTATAATAATCTAATCCTAACTGATACAGAGTTATTGATACTTTTTTAGAAGGGTCAAATTATTGGCATGCATCAAGCAAAGATAACATCTAAGGAGATTGCTGAAATTACAAAAAAAATAATAATAATAATAAAAAAGCTGTCCAACGCATTATTAAAAACTGGAAGGATAGTTGGGAGCTATCATCTTTGAGGAAAAAATATGGTTGGAAAAAAAATCTTGAATGATCGAGATGTACTGAATGACCAGGTTATTCCATCAATGGGTATCCCCTGATGTCACAGGCATATCCCAAGATGACAATTCCAGGATTTATCAAACTCAAACTGTAAAAGTATAATCCAGGGAGCATGAAACTTTTTTTTTTTTTTTTTTTTACACATGAATTGGCCACTACAGAGTCCTGACCTTAACCCTATTGAGAATTTTTGGGATGAGCTGGAGAAGACTTTGCGAGTGGTCCGACTCTTCCATCATCAACACAGGATCTTTGCAAAATTAATGCTAATCTGGATGGGAATACATGTTTAGCCATTACAGAAGCATATTGAATCAAAGCCACTGTGAAAGCAGGCTGCATTTAAAGCTAAAGGTCGATCGAACAAAATATTAAAATCTGTGACAAACAGTAAACAATGCTCAGGTCTTTTAAACCACAGAGAAAGAACAAAAATGTGTTCTCTGTGAGTAAATGAGGACATTGATTCAGAAGTGCTTAATGTGCTTTTATCTTTCAGGTTCCTACACTGGGCTCACAAGAAGGTGCTTTTGAGAATGTCAGGATGAACTACAGCGGCGATCAAGGACAGACCATCCGGCAGCTCATCAGCGCTCATGTGTTGCGTCGAGTGGCCATGTGTGTTCTGTCCTCTCCTCACGGACGCAGACAACACCTTGCTGTCAGCCATGAAAAGGGCAAGGTGATCATAAAACCTCAACATCAGCTTGTGTCTTTGCTACTTGTGTTTAGTTGCAACTACATACCATTTGTCTGTATTTGTATTGCAGATCACTGTCCTGCAGTTGTCTGCTCTGCTGAAACAAGCTGACTCCAGTAAGAGGAAGCTGACTTTAACTCGACTGGCTTCTGCTCCGGTTCCCTTCACTGTGCTCAGTCTCACAGGAAACCCCTGTAATGAGGATTATCTGGCTGTGTGTGGACTGAAGGTAACCATGTAGACAGAACTGTTGAAGAATTAATTGACGGGATTGTTTCCACTGATTGTTTTGTGTCTGATTTCTGTGTTTCTCATCTACAGGACTGTCACGTTCTGACATTCAGCAGCACAGGCTCTGTGTCTGATCACTTAGTCCTGCATCCACAGCTCGCCACTGGGAACTTCATCATCAAGGCCATATGGCTTCCTGGATCTCAGACAGAATTAGCCATCATAACTGCAGATTTTGTCAAGGTGAATTTTTATACAGATGATTTTTTTTTATTTGATGTGTTTAATACTGATTTGTTCAGTAATTTGTCTGTATAAGTATAAACGTATTGTTAGAATTATTGTTAAAACATTGTCAAATATGTGTTGTTAAAAATGTAAATGAAGTATTGATTTTATTTTTTAAAATCTAAGTAATATTTTTATCAATTGTTTATTAAAACAAACACACTTATGTTAACCAAGGCTGCACTTATTGAAATATAAAGATAAAACAGTTATATTGTAATTTGTTATTGCAGTTTACAATTACAATTAGCTGCAAAATGTGATTGCAACAGTATTTTCTTTTTTCAGATATACCTTTTTTTTTTTTTTTTAGTGAATAAGAAAGATTATAAATAAAGTAGTTTTTTGTAACATTGTTTTTGTTTATTTATTTATTCCTGTTGAATGTATTTTCCCCCCAAAAGAATAGAATTTATTGAAATCAAAAATCTTTTGAAAACTTCTTCACCTCTGTAGAAACGCATGCAAGAAAATCTAGTATTATACATTCAACAGCATTCAAAGTTTGTGGTAAATTATATGTAATTAATTGAATGCTTCTGAAACTTTGAATGCTAGTTGATGTATCAACAGCATCTGAGTCTTAAAAATGACACAGATTTACCTAAATAGTCATGGCGCATTTCTTCCATCAAAGTAACATTCCTTTTAAATCTCCTTTTTCTTTCAGATTTATGACTTATCCATGGATGCTCTGAGCCCCATGTACTACTTTCTGCTACCAAGTTCAAAGATCAGAGATGCTACATTCCTCTTTAATGAGGAGGGCAAAAACATCATTGTGATCATGTCCTCAGCTGGGTACATGTACACTCAGGTGATGGATGAGTCCAGCAGTGCCCAGCACGGCCCTTTCTACGTCACCAATGTCCTGGAGATCAACCACGAAGACCTGAAGGTTTGGAACATCTCATATTTAGAAAATCTTACATTTCAGTTGGTAAAACCTGCAGAAACACCTTGTTCTTTTATATTAAGGCTACGTGTTAACCAAGTGGATTTGAGAATGAATAGAGAGTGAATGCATGTTGAGTTTGTTGTGTGTTTGTTTCATAGGACAGTAATGGCCAGGTGGCTGGAGGAGGAGTCTCTGTTTATTACTCCCACGTCCTGCAGATGCTCTTTTTCAGCTACAGTCAGGGCAAGTCATTTGCTGCCACAGTGAGTCGGAGTAACATGGAGACACAGAGGCTCTTCACCATCAATGTCAAAGGGTAGGATTCCTCTCATAAGAAACATTTTGTCTTAGTGTTCGATTTAAAGCTGTTCTTATGTGACTCTGGTGATTTGTTTGTTTTGTTTTTTTTAATTGCACGTGCAGGTCTAATGGAGGTAGCAAGACGTCTCCAGCACTCTGTCAGTGGTCAGAAGTGATGAACCACCCAGGTTTGGTGTGCTGTGTCCAGCAGACGACAGGAATCCCTCTGGTCATCATGTTAAAGCCAGACACGTTCCTCATCCAGGAAATCAAAACCTTGCCTGCAAAAGCAAAGGTCAGCTCTTATATTTTCATAGTGGTCCTAAGGATGTTTTGTGATTTGCCTGCATTGTTTTTTAAGCTGTGCTGATGTTTTTGCTTACTCTAAGGAATCACAGTTAATGACATTTGGTGTGATTTAATAACAGAAAAATGCGCATTATTGAATAGATTCACAGTCTTACATGCATTAGGAACTGTTTTGTAAATTATGAAGAAAAAAAAAAACACTAATTTTAAACCGTAATTAGCAGCACATTCCTCAGTAATTGAACAGTAAACATGTCAGGCTAAATAATTAACATAAATCAACTTCTGCTATCTTCATTAGTTTCATAAACAGACTTCTTCACAACACATAAAAAAACACCTTATACCTTAAAGTTTGTTTTTAGATGTGAAATATTAGTATTTACGTGAGGCAAACGCCATATAAACAAATCTCTCCTCTTCTCAGATTCAGGACATGGTTGCGATCCGTCACACTGCGAGCAACGAGCAGCAGCGCACAACCATGATTCTGCTGTGTGAGGATGGCAGCCTCCGTATTTACATGGCCAATGTGGAGAACACATCCTATTGGCTTCAACCCTCGCTTCAGCCCAGCAGCGTGATCAGTATCATGAAACCTGTTCGCAAACGCAAGACAGCTACGGCCAGTGAGTCACGCCACACATTCACTCTGACTCATCACGTGCTGTTAAGTTGTTTACTTACATTTATGTGTCATTTTTGTGTGTTCCCTCATCAGCCACCCGCACATCCAGCCAAGTCACTTTCCCTGTGGACTTTTTTGAGCACAACCAGCAGCTGACAGAGGTGGAGTTTGGAGGCAATGACCTTCTGCAGGTCTACAACGGCCAACAGATCAAACATCGGCTGAACTCTACAGGAATGTATGTGGCCAACACCAAGGTAACAAATGGGATCCTACATACTGATGCACCAATCTTGATTTTTTTTCATAGTTTATTCCAATTGCTTATTTTGTAACGAATCGGTTAATTTTTATATGAATTCTCAACAGTCTACTTGTAAATTCTCTCGTTACAAACATACAGTTGAGGTCAAAATTATTAGCCCTCCAGTGAATTTTTCAAGTATTTTCTAAATGATGTTTAACAGATGTTACACAGTATTTCCTATAGTATTTTTTCTTCTTTCTGAAGAAAGTCTTATTTATTTTTTTTGGCTAGAATAAAAGCAGTTTTTAATTTAAAAAAAAAAAAAAAACAGACAAACACATTTTAAGGTTAATATTATTAGCCCCCTTAAGCAATTTATTTTTCTATAGAACAAACCATTATTATATAATGACTTGCCTAATTACCCTAACTTGCCTAATTAACCTAATTAAGCCTTTAAATGTCACTTTAAGCTGAATACTAGTATCTTGAAAAATAACTAGTAAAATATTATGTACTGTCATCATGGCAAAGAGAAAAGAAATCAGTTATTAGAAATGAGTTATTACAACTGTTGTGTTAAAAAAAATGTTCTTTCCATTAAACTGAAACTGGGGAAAAAAATAAATGGGCTATTAATTCAGGAGGGCTGATAATTCTGAATACATTTAATACATTTACATTTAGATCTTAAAGATACATTTAATTAGGTCTTCTGCCAAAAAACATTCCATCTAAACTTCTTTTTAGTTTTTTTTTTTTTGTTGTTGTTTTTATAGATGGCTATCTTCTTATAGATAAAACCTCCTACATCCAATTGATCGGTATATTACTAATTCTAGATACAGAAACAACCATCAATTTGTTGCTAAGATATTTTTTTAGCTGCTTTTTCACTTTGAGTCATTTGTTGTTGTTTTTTTTTTTGTTATCAGCCTGGAGGATTCACGGTTGAAGTAGTGAACAATAATAATTCAATGGTGATGACTGGAATGAGGGTGCAGGTGGGCACTCAGGCCATTGAACGAGCCCCGTCCTACATCGAGATCTTTGGACGTACCATGCAGTTGAATCTGACACGATCCCGCTGGTTTGACTTTCCGTTCACTCGAGAGGAGGCCCTTCAAGCAGACAAGAAGCTCTCCATTTTCAGTAAGTGCACAACAGACATTTTCGGTAGCACAGTTATCTTTGGTAACACTTTGATTTAAGATGTCCCATGTACTTACTATAGTAATTACAGTTAATTATGCATAATCACAAGCAGGTAACCCTAAGCTTAACCCACATCTTAACCCTAACCATATAGTAATCAATTTTACACAGTAGTTAAATGAATAGTTACACTAATATGGACACCTCAAAATAAAGTGTAGCCTTATCTTCCAATAAACTAATATGTTTCATATATTGAAAGTAAGCTTGGATAAATAATCTTTAAAATAAAATTAATGATAAAATATTACATTATAGCATGAAGGTATAACTATATTTTTAAATGACTATATATTTTGTACTATGACTTTATTGTATTGTCAAATAATATTTATGAAGTAAATCTTAGTTTTGCATTTCCTATGTTTTCCACCAATTTTTAATTTGCATTTATTAAAAAATATGTATGTATAACCACACACAAATGTATATACATACGCATTTGAATTTATACACACAAATGCAGGGTTTTTTTAAATACAATTTTATCTGTTGCATCAGTTTTACACATATATAATTTAATAAGTATTTAATTAAAGTCACATACAAAAATATAAATTCAAGTATATATTTGTGTGTATACAGCATATTCATATATTTACATAAACATTTACCAGATCTGAATTAATTACTATAAATAGTATAGTATTTAAGTAATTAACAATTCAGAAAATATTATCCATTTCACATGTATTTTTACTCATTTCATTTAATTATACTTTATTTTGTTAAAAAAACGTAATCGGGTATTACAATTAAATTCCAAGAATTTAGACCCTCAACGTACTGATGACTAATAATAATGCTTATTTATTTATTTTTTTATTTTATTTTATTTTATTTTTTTTTGGTGGGGGGGTTTTTTGTAGTTGGTGCCTCAGTCGACCCAGCAGGTGTCACCATGCTGGACTCCATTAAGATTTATGGCAAAACCAAAGAGCAGTTCGGCTGGCCAGATGAGCCTCCGGAGGATTTCCCATCAGCTGCAGTCAACAACGTGTGCAGCCCAAACCTCAACCAGGGCAACGGCACCGGAGAGAGTGATGTCACCAGTCCCATCACAACTAGCGGCACTGTTTTGGAGAGGTATACCTGTCTCCTAAACGTGTGCTTAATCTGATTTAGTATAAAAAAAAACGCTTCTATCTTTATCTTCATTTCACTTAATTCATTGCATTTAATCTGTATTATTGTCTCAAGAGTGGCCATAATTGATGTCAGTTAATGTAACTATAATGAGGATCAGAGGAGAGAGGAGGCGGGAGTGTGCGTGACGTGTTCAGTGCATGGCTGCCATCATAATGATCTTGTGCTCGCATGCTTACATTTCCTGTGTTTGACATACAAATCATTTTGGCGCATTTCGTTTCTGTGATCCTCACACATTTTTCTTTTTCTTTGCTCCCTAAAACAATATAAAAAAAGTTGTGAAACTGAGTCCTTATCAGCCTTGGACCGGTTAGTAACCGCCCTTTCTCTGCTTGTGTGCATGGTGGTTTGCTTGTGTGTGTTTGTGTGTTACTGAGAGTGTGTGTGTGCGCGTGTGTGTGTGTGTGTGTGTGTGTGTGTGTATGTGTGTGTGTGTATGCCAGAGACAGCAGTCAGACTGAGCTTGTTCTGGTGTAGATCACGCAGGATAATTCTAAAGGCTTTAGTAATGACTTAGGTGCTAATGTTTGATTATGTGGTATGGTTTGATGATGCTTTGAGAATGGTGTAGAGTTGGACAATGTTTTGCTGACTGCTGTAGTATTTTGATGTTTTGCATTGCTTGCTTTATCTAACAGTTGTGTGATCTTTAGGCTGGTGGTCAGCTCACTGGAAGCTTTAGAGAGCTGCTTTGCTGTGGGCTCCCTTAATGAAAAGGTAAGGAAATCAAAAGCACCACTGCGTCACTACTAGTTAAAATACTTTCATTCATTCATTCATTCATTTTCATTTCGGCTTAGTCCCTTTATTAATCTGGTGTCGCCACAGCGGAATGAACCGCCAACTTATCCAGCATATGTTTTACGCAGTGGATGCCCTTCCAGCTGCAACCCATCTCTGGGAAACATCCAAACACACCCATTCACACTCATGCACTACGGACAATTTAGCTCACCCAATTCACCTATAGCGCATGTCTTTGGACTTGTGGGGGAAACCGGAGCACCCGGAGGAAACCCACGCCAACACGGGGAGAACATGCAAACTCCACACAGAAACGCCAACTGACCCAGCCGAGGCTCGAACCAGCGATCAGCGACATTTCTTGCTGTGAGGCGAACGTGCTACCCACTGCGCCACGTGAGGCCCAAAATACTTTCAATAGATTAGAAAGAATTACTGATTTTACACATAGGAATTAATAATTCTTCTGATTATTTGTTTAAAATTAAGTGCACTTAATTGAAGAATCCCCATCAGTTTATCTAGGTCTTGATGTATGCTGTATTGAAGTTTTGGTTTTGTGATAACTTGACTTATTGTCAATTGATATTTGCATGTTATTTACCTGTATGCAGTGGTGGAAAGAGTACTGAAAAATCATACTCAAAAGTACCATTACTTGCCCAAAATGTAGTGCAAGTAGAGTAAAAATATAATTACTAAAAGTATGAGTACCCAAAAGTAATGAGCGTTATGATGTGAAAGGCTGATTACATGCTCTTTGTACAGGCTAGTTTGAAAACGTGACATTCTGTATTTAGTGAGTGTTTTTCTACGCATGATTTGATTGGATGGGAATCACAGTGCTGAATATTCTACCTAGCCAATCAAATATAAAAAAAATATATAAGTAAAAATTATAGTGACTGCAGGTTGAAGGAAAATAGTGGAGTAAAAGTACCGATATAGCACTTAAAATGTACTAAAGTAAAAGTACACATTTTTTAAAAACAATTTAGTGAAGTACAAAGCCTGAGAAAAACTACTCAATTAAAGTAATTTGAGTTTGTATTTTTTGTTACTTTACTCCACTCTCTGCATGTAGTTTTACATTATTTGAATAGGCTTTGATTTGTATATTTTCCATTTTAATTGATGTTTTAGTCATTTGGTTGTGGCAACTTATTTCACTTTGTAGTTCAACTCAATACTTTTCTTTGTTACAGTGTTACAATACTTAATTTCCATAAGTGAAGTTTATGGGTGACTTTTTTTTTTTTTTTTTTCCTAAAATCTGTAGGAGAAAAATAAAGTTGCGGCTCTGGAGTTGGCCACTCTCCTTCTGTCCATCCCCACTCCTGCTGGAGTACAGCTGCAGACCAAAGGCCTTCTGGCCAGCCTGCATACCAGCCGCACAGCCTACCACAATCACAAGGTACACATAATCTCTGCTCATCTGGGGTCTCATTTATAAACATGGCATACATTTCTGCCCCTGTTTTGTGTGTACGCCATGTTTATAAATGAGACATTTATTTACTTCTATTATTTATTTATTTATTTACTATTTATTTAAGTTGTGATCTATAAAAAACCCAACTTGACGGGATAATTTGCGTTGCTTTTAAGTAAATATATTTAACTAAATATTAACTTAATGGCTCTTTTTTATGATGATGTCAGTTTGACAGCTTGGGTGACATGCTTAGTCACATCCCTCCAACCTTTAGTTTGCTGAGATTGAAAAATGAGAAGAGGATTGCAAAAATATTCCATTTTGCAATATTAAGAGGATGAAAAGTCTGATACATGCGGTTTCTCATAGACCATCTCCTCAACAATATCAGGAAAGTGGTTGAAAGTGTAAAAGACCCATTAAAACACCAGATATCAATTGGAATGTGTCTGTCTTCATCTGCTTGTGATTTGTTTTGTCCAAAATGTATTTGGTGTAAATACCTAACTGGTGTTAAAATCTGTGTTCAGGATCAGTCTCTGCTGAGCAATGCAGTGCAGAGTCTGAACGCTTGCAGTAAAGAAGGGAAGGAGCTGGATCCTGATGTTTTCCAGAGGCTGGTGATCACGGCCCGCTCCATCGCTATTATGAGACCCAACAACCTCGTGCACTTTACTGAGTCCAGACTTCCTCAGTCAGACACTGGTACACTCACCGAACTGCTTATACATTTATTTTCTGATCAGTTTATGTGCCTTCTAATACAGACTTCTTTTCTCTTTCCAGATGTTGGCGATGATGGACTGAAACAAGCAGATACTGAGAGCTGTAGCTTCATCATGCAGCTTGTCACTAACTTCTGGAAGCTTCATGCTCTCAAACCTAAGAACGCCTTTTTGGCTCCTGCCTGTTTGCCAGGTACGTGATCACACTGGGATTTTGATTGATTTTTGGTGTTTCCCCTATGTTTACATTTTTGGGGGTGGGGTATGTGCTATTTCACAGGAAATATTTCTGTTTTGCTGTTTTTTTTTTTAACATAGACTTTTCTCAAAATGTGCAGCAGAATTTGTGACCTTTGCAGTGACAATATACACACATTTAGTTCTTTATTAATAATCTTAATTCTTCATTACTTTTTTGACCTCAACAGCCATTGTTGTCTGTAATTTAAATAAAGGAAACACTAAGATCTTAACCCTATAGTCTACCTCATATTTATGCACGAAGGACTATAAATTATCAAAATAAACACAACTTTGTTCAAATCTATTCAACAAATTAAAGTATGTTCATCAAATATGATCCATTTATTTATTGAGTCAATCAGCTTTTAAGGCCTACTGCATAAAATTACAGAGCTTTCATTATAAAGCTAAGCATTTTAATGTCATCTATCTTGACATCTATGTTGTCATCTATCTTGATCTATAATGACTCTTTATCTTTAGAGCAATAAATAATATTTATATGTACTATACTAGTCTTATATACTGTTATGAAACTATAATTGCTTTTGCGTTCATTCACCATATTTCTATATTCAAAAAACTGAGCTGTTTTTTGTTCTATATTCTCTCTATAAATCAGATGGGACGTTAAAAGTAGCCTAAAATAATGAAGAATCAGAGCATATTTGTGCCTATTATAATGGTAGTTGAATCACTGATTTTAACCATCATTGGAGTTTATTGGTTTATTTTTCTGACTTTTTTTGTTGTTCTCATAGGTCTAACTCACATTGAAGCTACAGTAAACGCGCTGGTTGATATAATTCATGGCTACTGCACCTGTGAATTGGATTACATCAATGTGGCCTCCAAAATCTACATGCAAATGCTGCTCTGCCCTGTAAGTAGCTCTTTGAAATTGAATAATAGCACATCCTTTGAGTTAACCAATATTGTAATTCTAATTTCTAACTTCTTTCTGATCTACAGGACACCTCTGTGAGCTTTGCTTGCAAACAGGCTCTGATTAGAGTTTTGAGACCCAGGAATAAGCGCAGACATGTGACCCTACCGTCACCACCTCGCTCCAACACACCCATGGGTATTAGACGCTCATTTCAGCATTGGGACCTAACTTGTGTTCACACCTCCTAATGATTCAAACCTAAAAATGCCTACTGTGCTTTGTATCTTAGGAGATAAAGATGACGACGACGATGATGATGCCGATGACAAAATGCAGCCATCCAACATGACCGGAGGAGAAGGTGGCAGACAGGAGAGTCAAGAGCAAAACGAGGTGGACCACGGAGACTTTGAGATGGTGGTGAGTTTTGCAGCCACTATGAGTCCAACTGTCGGACACTAAGATTTCAAAACTCCAATGTGTATATGCAGTAATATAAATGAAGAAATGTGTATTATTATTGATTATTATCAAAATTATTATGTAAATTTCTTCCTAATTTACTATTAAATTATGTAAATTAATTCTTTGTTTACTATTAAACTATTGCTATTCATTTATTTACTTTATTTAGTATTAATTTTAAATGTTTTAACATAATATATAATTTTTGTAATAATTATGATTGTTTTTAAGTCAGGCAAGGTCATATTAATATAATAATTGCTACACAAGGCATGTGTATTTTTAATATATTTATTTAAATGCATTAAAATGAACCCAGTAAATCCAGGATTCCCACTAGTCATGAAATTTTTGTAAAATCATGGAATTTTAAAACGTCTATTCCAAACATTGAAAGTCTGGGAATTTAATTTTAAATCTTTTCTTCCATATCATGCAATGTCAGGGATTTTTCTTTGTCGTTTTCAATTTTACTTCCCATTTATCAAAATTATAGTTTCACATTTTGTCTTAAGTTGTGGTTAACCGAATTTTCAGTGCTATTTTTTGGTTTGTTTCCCGCTTGTCAAACATCAATGCTGTAACTGTTAAAACAGCAGTTTGTGGCTATTTTTTGTCTACACAGTTCTCAACAGAAGTGTATTTCTGTTCATTATAGATCATGAAAATGTAGCTTTTTGTCAGTACAAGTTAGGTAAAATTCTGGTAATTTGACATTTAGATTAAAGTGATAACCCTGTAAATCACTATTGGGGAAAACAACATCAGTCAAATTGGAAAAAATAGACACAACAGCATTTAAATATAGAACAATAAAATGCATGCTTTAAAAAAAAAAAACTGTAATCGTGCAAATTTGCCTTTTGTGCCTGTTATTGTATCTAAAGAAGGCGGTTGTTATATAATCCTCTCTCTCTCTCTCTCTCTTTTTGATCTGCAGTCGGAGTCTATGGTCCTGGAGACGGCAGAGAACGTGAACAATGGGAACCCTTCTCCACTGGAAGCTTTGCTGGCAGGAGCGGAGGGCTTCCCACCCATGCTGGACATCCCTCCTGATGCTGATGACGAGACCATGGTGGAGCTGGCTATAGCTCTCAGTCTGCAACAAGACCAGCAAGGTCACTGATTCCACCTTTTTGTACTCTCTGAGAGAAATTGCCATGCATGTTTTAGTGTGGTCTAAATGTCATTCAGCTGTCTAATCTTGAGTGTCTGCTGTGTATGGATCTGCAGGAAGCAGCAGCAGTGCTCTGGGTCTTCAGAGTCTGGGTCTGTCTGGTCAAGCACCCAGCTCCTCATCGCTGGATGCCGGAACCCTTTCAGACACCACTGCATCAGGTAACTGCACCCATCTCTCCACCATCATGCTTACCAAAGTTATTATAATTTTGCATTTTTAATTTTTTTTATTTTGATACCGTTTTTAAATTTCAGTTTAGGATAACACTTTAAAAAATGGTCCATTTTGTTAATGTATTTACTAACATGAACAAACAATTAGTAATACATTTATTACAGTATTTATTCATCTTTGTTAACGTTAATGTTATTTAAGTTAAATATCATTAGTTCATTTTTAACTCACTCTTCATTAGCTAATGTTAACAAGAACAACTTTTGATTATAATAATGCATTAGTTAATGCTGAACTATGATTAATAAATGCTTTACAAGGTGATTCATACTTGGTTAATGTTAGTAAATACCTCGTTATTTTACATTAACTAATGGACCATTATTCTAAAGTGTTACCCAGTTTAGTTTTAGTTTTTCATTAATGGTTTTGTTCGTTTTAGTTCAGTTTTAATTTTGTGAAAACGTTTTTGTATATTTAGTTTTTGTAATTCTAGTATTTCAGAGTTAACGGAGCACGTCTGGTGTTGACCAGAGCAAAATTTAGTGTTTACACAGCTTACGTTAACTCTTGTGATAAAAATAAAACAGTAGTTTGAACAAACACTGAACACAAAACCACACAAATGCTACTTAGCAAAAGTAAAAAATATGTATGTAATATAATTCAGACAATCTCCTTCATATTAAATATGCTGTATATGGTTGAACATGCCTATTTTGCATTTTTTGGCAAGTTAAGAAATAATTTATTTCTGTTTGGCTGTAAAAACACATTTACAGGTGTTTCTCTAAACAGTTGCAGGTCAGATATTCTGCCACAGAATGAGTGCTTATTAACTCTGAAAGCGATTAAATTAATTATAATTTTATTTCAGTTAGTTTTTCAGTGACTGTTGTTAGTTTAAATTAGTTTTACTTTTATTTGTGAATTTTAAAAGTTTATTTCAGTTAACAAAATCGTTTTTTGACTAATACTTTTAGCCTTAGTTTTTGTTTTCATTTACTAAAATAACTTTGATGCTTACTGCATGCCCACACACCATTCCTTGTGTCATCCTTTCATGTCATTGTAATCAAACATACAGTTATATATACATGTTTGTGTTCACCTTTAGAAACCCCCCTTAGCAAAGCCTGCTGTTTTTTTCCTGTAACAGCTCTGGTTATGCTTTCAGCCCCAGCCTCGGATGATGAGGGGAGCACAGCGGCCACCGACGGCTCCACGCTGCGCACCTCTCCTGCCGAGCACGGGGGCAGTGTGGGCTCTGAGAGCGGAGGCAGTGCCATCGACTCGGTTGCAGGAGAACACAATGGTAAGATTAATTTGATTGTTAAAGCCCTAATATGCACAGGTCGAAGTTCTTTGTTTACTGATAGCAAGATGTTTTAAATAGATTTTAAGTAACTTTTAGCAAGCATTCCAACGTCATCCATGTTGCCAGAAGTGCAGTTTATACAAATATGTGAATGTATTGCATGCTTTTCTTTCATTTACATAATAAAAATGGATGCACAATATTATCAGAATGTTTGAATAATCACATGATAATAATAATTCTATGCCTTGCCTATTAGATGGTGTGTTGATTAAAAAGGCTACATTAAATTAGAAATAAGTTCAGGTTAATTGTATTGTCATTCTTGAGGTAAATTTTTGCCTCTATAGTGATTCGGATTTACTGTTTCTGATTGTCGTTTTGATTTTGCTATGATAAAACTGCAGATGAGAAGGCATCTGAGTATAGTAGAATGTGTTTTGCACACGTTCTGCAATTTTGACACTCTAGTTGGGGCCAGTAGTATAGTGGTTAACTGCATCTACATATAGCACTGATGTGCTCACGGCAACCCGAGTTGGAACCCTTACCCTCTCTCTCTGCTCCCCACAATTTCCTGCCAATACTCCCCACTGTCCTGTCTATTAAAGGTTAAAAACCTCTAAAAATTATTATAAGAAAATAGATATATTTTGACACTTAATACTATAGATTGTTTTAAAGTAAGCAGCTTTCAATTATTAAATAAAAAACATATCAATGTCCTTTTCAGTTGGACTAACAGCTTTAGTTTTTACTATAAAGCAGCTCTTCTGACTGTTCATGTTCAAAAGAAATAAATCTATATCAAATTAAGTGGTCACACATTGCATAATCTGTAGTTGAAGATGTTAAAAAAAAGCTACAGTGGATCTTTCTGCAAAGTTTGCCATTTTTCTTTGCTTAATTTTGCTTTGAATAGCATCAAATCACTTCGTTCTTTGATTTTAACTTGTGTTTCAGTTTCAGGGCGCAGCAGTGCTTACGGGGACACGACTGTTGAAGGTCATCCTGCAGGCCCAGGCAGCGTAAGCTCCAGTACAGGAGCCATCAGCACCACCACAGCCCAGCATGAAGGAGAAGGATCAGAGGGAGAAGGAGAGACAGAGGGGGACATCCACACCAGCAACAGGTCTGCTTATACCTTGTATATTTAATTTATCTTATTATAAACTAGAGTAAAAGCATTACGATTCTCTATATACAGTATAGTAATGGAATAATAACTATCCGCCTTTGCCTCTGTCTGTTTCAGGCTGCACATGGTACGTTTAATGCTCTTGGAGCGTCTCCTCCAGCACCTGTCCCAGCTGCACACTGTAGGGGGAGTTCAGGCCATCCCCTACATGCAGGTCATCCTCATGCTGACCACAGATCTGGACGGAGATGATGAAAAAGATAAGGGAGCACTGGACGACCTTCTGGCCCAGCTCATCGCAGAGCTCGGCATGCACAAGAAGGTGAGACTTCATTAAGCAAGACCTTCATTTAAATGCCCTGCTCTTGTTTGGTAACAGCATTATTGATGTTTCATGCTTGCTTCTTAGGACGTTTCAAAGAAGAATGAGCGCAGCTCTATAAATGAGGTGCATCTGGTCATCATGAGGCTTCTCAGCGTCTTTATGTCTCGCACCAAGTCTGGTTCAAAATCTTCTTCTGAGGTAACTGTCAGTTTGCCTAAAAAAGTACTCGCAAGAATTGTGTTTGTGATTCGAACCAGTTAGCCTGGCTATTGAGTATTAAACCCCACACTATTAGTTAGTTAAAATATTTTTTTTCTTTTTGGAAAAAGTCTCTTATGCTCAAAGGCAGTATTCTTTGCTACTGTTGTTCGGAAAGCCTGTACCTCTTGTTAGTTTTAATTAAGATTGCAAAATCAGTGAATATTTGCTTTTGATTTGATTTAAAAATAGAAATTTTAAAGCAATTTCTATAGACATGCCTGTTTGCCATACAGCAACATTCAGTTTATTTTTGTGATGTGCTCTAGAATGAAGCTCAAAGGTACCAATATGGCAGAAAGTGCAAATTGTTTTGAAAGTTGTCTTTAGTTTACAAAAGTGATATATGTTGGTAATGTGAGTGTACACAACTAAAAGTAGAGGCATTTAGAAAACAATAGATCATTTCTTAGAATAGTCCCTTCCATTTTATCAGGGGAAAAATGCAAGTAGAAATGCCAGATACATTTGTGCATCTCTGCATTTTGCTTTAGGAAGTGTAAATCTAGTCAATCTGTAATGTTATTGTTTACATGCTGCTACCAGGTTTACTTGGCAGCACACCGAGTGTGAAAACTGTTAAATAATTCAGCTTGATCTGTTTTCTCTCCAGTCATCTTCTCTCATATCCAACGCAACAGCTACCGCTCTGCTTAGCATGGGAGCGATAGACTACTGTCTGCATGTTCTCAAGTCCCTGCTGGAGTTCTGGAAGACCCAGCAGGGTGAGGAGGAGCCAACGGCCACCAGTCAACTTCTGAAACCCCACACTTCCTCCTCACCCCCTGACATGAGCCCCTTCTTCCTGCGCCAGTATGTCAAGGTACAGGTCTTAAAACTTAACACAACATAATGTTTTTGAGAAGCAAATATCAGTCTTATAAATGTTGGTGTATTTTTCAGGGTCATGCTGCTGATGTGTTTGAGGCGTACTCTCAGCTCCTCACCGAAATGGTCCTCCGACTGCCGTACCAGATCAAGAAAATTGCAGACGCCAACCCTCGCATCCCGCCACCAATCTTTGATCACTCCTGGTTCTATTTCCTGTCAGAGGTAATGCAGGCTATTCACTTTTGCCCTCAGCTGAGGAGTTGTCAATAAATAATTTAGCAGAAATCAACCTTCTTCGATCATCTTCCAGTATCTGATGATCCAGCAGACGCCGTTTGTGAGGCGACAAGTGAGGAAGCTCCTGCTGTTCATCTGCGGCTCCAAAGAGAAGTACCGGCAGCTCCGAGACCTCCACACGCTTGACTCTCATGTGCGCGGCATCAAGAAGCTTCTGGAGGAGCAGGGCATCTTCCTGAGGGGCGGAATTGTGACTGCCACATCTGGCTCTGCTCTGCAGTATGACACTCTCATTAGTCTGGTGAGTAGTGATCAGAAAACTGACTGGCACTCTCAGTAGTCTTCTGTGACCTTCTATGACCTTTACTCTTTTTCCACTTTGGATTTGTGCTAACTTTTTGGTTGTTGTTTTTTTTAATTACATAGATGGAGCATCTTAAAGCATGTGCTGAAATAGCCACTCAGAGGACCATCAACTGGCAGAAGTTCTGCATGAAGGATGACTGTGAGTGGACATATTGTCTGACATTTACATTGTGAATTTAGTCATTTTTACTGTGTAAAACCACCAGATAAAACCACCCAGACAGCAAACCATTACCCATTCGGTTCCTCACTTAAGCAAAGTGCTACTTCTCACTTCTCATACAAAGAACAATTGAAGTTTTCTTTGTCATTATCTTGTTTTTTTTACTGATCTGATCCAATTATATACATTTGCATTTGGCAGACTTTTATCCAAAATTAAATGCCTTATATTTATCAGTTCATGTTTTCCTATAAATCAAACCATCAACTTTAGAATTACTAGTTCAATGCTCTACAGTTTGAGTTATAAAACTCTACTGTTTGAGCTACTAAACTCTAAAACATTTGCATTTTATAGCTCAAACAGTAGATCTCATTTACACCTGAATTGATTTGATTTTTAGAAAAATATCTAATTACCAGATGGAAACAGAATAATAGTGAGTTATTTTCCAAAAAACTATTTGCTTTTCAAAAGTTGTTTCCTTTTTTTTTTAGGTGTTGTTAGTACTCTTTCTAGGCATAGGCGAACTAGTTGGTTCGCCCCCCCCAAAATCAATATTAAAAGAAAGAAAAAAATTCAATAGTTCCTAAACTTTAAACATATGGTAGCCTTGTTTGCTTTTATCCATTACATACACAATTATTTAAAGTATTAAACTTTTTTTTATTATTATTATTATTTTTTTTTTACTTTTATAGACAATAAAGCCTATACCACTTCTGTTAGGGAATAGAGATGTAGCGGGCGGCCAAAAACATTTTTCAATTCTATTTTCCTACAGTAGTAAGTACAGTAGAGTCTAGCCTAGGGTGCCAGAAAGTCAAGAAACAGCCCTGCTTGTCATAATAATTGTATTCTCTTTTTGTGTAGCTGTGTTGTACTTTCTGCTACAAGTGAGTTTCCTGGTGGATGAGGGTGTTTCTCCAGTCCTGCTGCAGCTGCTTTCTTGCGCCTTGTGTGGCAGTAAAGTCATGGCAGCCTCTTCTGGATCTTCTGGTGGAGGTTCAGGAACCTCCCAGCCCTCTCAGAGCAAGTCCTCAAGCAAGAAGAGCAAAAAAGAGGACAAGGAAAAGGATAAAGAAGGTCTGATGGGTTTTTTTTTTTTTTTTTTTTTTTTTTCTCAATTATCTTGTGGCTTTTTTGATAATTCATACCACATTCATTTTGGGTTATTGTTCAGTATAAAGCGATTTTTGACTGTTTTCAGTGTTTCTGTTGTGTTTCCTGCAGGTGATGGAGCTGGCAGTCAGGAAGATCAATTGTGCACGGCTCTGGTTAGTCAGCTCAATAAATTTGCAGATAAGGAGACACTCATCCAGTTTTTGCGTTGCTTCCTACTCGAGTCCAACTCCTCATCTGTGCGCTGGCAAGCTCACTGCCTCACACTGCATATCTACAGGTACGTAAAATCAATTTCCTCCCTTTGA
The DNA here is from genome assembly GCA_903798125.1 of Danio choprae. Lineage (NCBI taxonomy): Eukaryota > Metazoa > Chordata > Actinopteri > Cypriniformes > Danionidae > Danio > Danio choprae. The sequence goes on along the minus strand of CAIGQW010000317.1, from coordinate 1,993,633 downwards.
GCTTGATCCAGAAGTCCCATGATGTTAAATCTAACTGAAAATTTGCCTTTGTAGGAACTCCAACAAATCCCAGCAGGAGTTGCTGCTTGATCTGATGTGGGCCATTTGGCCAGAACTACCTGCTTATGGGCGTAAAGCAGCTCAGTTTGTGGACCTGCTTGGATACTTTTCACTTAAAACTCCTCAGACAGAAAAGAAGGTAGTCCAACTCAAATTTAAACTATGTTTTTCAGAATTCTTCAAATTAACTGCATTGTTTTGAAATGGAAATCTCTTAACTTTATTCATGTCTTTCAAGTAAATCCATCTTTGCTTAGTTTTCATTAATTTCAACAGAAAATAAAAATTATGTCTTTAAAAAATATCAAAATATGCAAATGTTTGCTTTCTAATTTTCCAGCTGAAGGAATACTCCCAAAAGGCTGTAGAAATTTTGAGGGCACAGAACCACATCCTGACCAATCATCCCAACTCAAACATATACAAGTAAGTGTTGTTGTCATGCTTTCATTAGGTGAAGATATTCAATCCTTCAATTTTAATCTTTTCACACTTTCCTTCCAGCACCCTGTCTAGACTAGTGGAATTTGATGGATTTTACCTAGAAAGTGATCCTTGCTTGGTGTGCAACAATCCTGAAGTGCCCTTCTCTGTAAGTGTGGCCCGTGACATGCGATGTTTAAATGCTTGCTTTGGTAGCTGTGGGTGTGAATTTTGCTCTTATTTATTCCCTGTACTATTAGAACATCAAACTCTCATCTATCAAAGTGGACACGCGTTACACCACCACTCAGCAAGTGGTGAAGTTGATCGGCAGCCACACTATCAGCAAAGTGACTGTGAAGATTGGTGATCTTAAGAGAACCAAGATGGTCCGCACGATCAACCTGTACTACAACAACAGGACTGTACAGGCCATTGTAGAGCTGAAGAATAAGTGAGAGTTCTAGTTACACTCTTAAAAGTTAGATAGTTTAAATAGTCTACGAAAAAATTGATTTTGATTATTTGTATTTTATAGGCCTGCTCGCTGGCACAAAGCAAAGAAGGTGCAGTTGACCCCTGGCCAAACTGAAGTGAAGATTGATCTTCCTCTTCCCATTGTGGCCTCCAACTTAATGATTGAGTTTTCTGATTTCTATGAGAACTATCAAGCGTCTACAGAGACCCTGCAGTGTCCTCGCTGCAGCGCCTCAGTCCCTGCCAATCCAGGAGTTTGTGGCAACTGCGGAGAGAATGTCTATCAGTGTCACAAGTGCAGGTATACACGGACTGGTGGCTGGGATGTACTTTAAAACCCATGGAATTACACTTAGAATGGGTTTACAATTGTGTGTTTTGCATTTTCCAGATCCATTAACTATGACGAGAAGGACCCGTTCCTGTGCAATGCCTGTGGTTTCTGTAAATATGCACGCTTTGACTTCATGCTGTATGCAAAACCCTGCTGTGCCGTGGATCCTATAGAAAATGAAGAAGATAGGAAAAAGGTATATTTTTAAAAGATATGATGTCATTAACATTCCACAAGCAAGAGTGCTGTTTTCCTGAATATAAACATTTATGCTGCGGAGGCAATTTCATGCAAAATGTTTCATGCAAAATGCAAAAAGTTGTCTGTGTAGGCTTATATTTTACATTACTGGAAAAATTCTCAAAAACATACTGTCGACATTTTCAAACAGTTTTATTTGATTTTCTTACCTTGTCACATCGTAACTGAGACATGTCACATCCATGACAAGACTTTTTTCTCATAAATGCAAAAATGTCAAATAAAATAAAAAAAATTTGTTCTACTCTTATCCTTTTGATTAATTATTATTTTTCTGTTATGCTTTACGATTATTTCACAGAATTTCTCAAACAGTTCTATACTGTCTTTTTGGTCACATGCATAATACATATACGTTTCCTTTAATTAAATGATAAAACATGTTTACAGATTGATATTTTTCTGATCAGTTAACTCTGTGGTTAGTTGTTTTGGAAAATATAAACAGACATATACTGGTAACACACACATTCTGTTTGAATTTATGTTTCATGTTTTTACTGCAAGTGTCGCATCCATATCGCTAAAATTGTTCTAATGTGATACTGATTTTATACAATTTAACAAATGAGAAAGTACTACTGAGTAAGATGCACTATTGTCTTTTCTCTGTTAACAAAAATAGCTAGAGCAAAAATATTTGTGGATCTCAGAGTTATTTGTTTCAGTTCTAAATAAATCCGCAATTTTGAATGAATAATTTTAATACACAATTTAGTGAATTACTGAAGACAGGAACTTGTTTACCATCTATTGGTGGTTTTAGTGTCATTTATTTGTCATGACAGGGTCTATACCAGCACAAAAACACACTTATCAAAATAATGTTTATCATTATAAAAACTATTGTAGTGTATATGTAAAAATCTATACTGAAATGGAATCCTCCAAGTCATCTTATTATAATTATAACATGTTATTGATTGTGTCCAGGCTGTGACCAACATCAACACTTTACTGGACAAGGCTGACCGTGTTTACCATCAGCTCATGGGTCACCGGCCGCAGCTGGAGAGTCTCCTGTCCAAAGTGAATGAGGCTGCGCCTGAGAAACCACAGGTCAGTCTGTCAGCTTCGGTTTCAGACAGATTAATGTCTTTTCTCTACATAATTAACTGAAAGAATTTTTAGGTGTGGTGTTCATGTTTTCTTGTTGTTTCTTAGGATGATACAGGAGCAGGGGCAGGTCTGGGCACGTCTACTGCCAGTGTCAACCGGTACATTCAGCAGCTGGCACAGGAATACAGCGGAGACTGCAAAACTTCATTTGATGAGCTCTCCAAAATCATACAGGTTAGAGATAAATAGAGCCCTTAAACAGATGAGAACAATCCTAGAAAAAAAAATCATGTTGCTTGAGTATTCTGAACAAAAAAGAATGAAAAATATTGGAAAATAAAGTGCCATGAATATAAATATGTATTATAATTATGCTCCTAATGAAATATAAGAACATATACATTTTTAAAAAATCATATCCATTTTAATAATTATTTAGTCAACTAGTGTTGATTTTTAAAAATGATTACACAATTACCACACATTATTGTTAATATTTTAATCAAGTGCTTTAAATATATATATTTTAAGGTGTTGTTTCCCAACTTATTTATTTTTGTATTTATTTTAATTCTCATTCAGAAAGTGCTTGCGTCGCGTAAGGAGCTGCTGGAATATGACCTTCATCAGCGAGAAGCAGCAACCAAATCATCGCGCACCTCCGCTCAGCAAACATTTACAGCCAGCCAGTATCGAGCCCTGTCTGTGCTGGGCTGCGGACACACGTCTTCCACTAAATGCTACGGCTGTGCGTCCGCTGTCACAGGCCACTGCATCACTCTTCTGCGTGCACTGGCAACCAACACCGCCATCAGGCAGATACTGGTACTGCAGGGACTCATCCGAGAGTTGTTTGAGTACAACCTGCGCCGCGGCACTGGAGCCATGAGGGAAGAGGTTCGGCAACTTGTCTGTTTGCTCACCAGGTATGGAAAATTCACATTTCTCTGAAGAAGAAAGTGGTGAACAGAATACTCTGCTAACCTGTCATGCTCATGTGTTTTTGCAGAGATCATCCAGAGGCCACACAACAGATGAATGATCTCATTATTGCCAAGGTGTCAGCAGCCCTTAAAGGACACTGGGCCAACCCTGATCTGGTATTTACCCTGCGTCTGGTATCTGGTATTTACCCTTTATTTGTGTAGCACTTGCCTGAAAGTGTAGTTTTTCTGTTTTCCCATTCAGGTCAGCAGTTTGCAGTATGAAATGCTATTACTCACTGACTCCATTGCTAAAGAGGGAGGATGCTGGGAGCTCAGACTTCGCTGTGGTGAGTCCTGTGGTGAAGCTAAAAATCAGAACTTTTTTAGATATCTCTAAGCTCAGCTGAATCAAATTGATTATCTCAGATAATATTGGATTTGTTTTTATTTATTTTCAGTCAATAGCTAATATATATATATATATATGAACCAGTATTGCTTTTTTTTTAGTATAAATGCAAATTTCTGCTACCATATAATACAATACTGTTAAAGTAATGTTATAATACTAAATAGTATTATAATACTTAAATTATATGAGTTTGTATTTTTGTATATTATTTAGAAAAATAACACAGAATCATAGTTATTTACTAAATTATATCTTTAGAAATTGTAATTTAAGGCATAATCTTTCTGTTTTTAATATGTAATTATGTACTTTTTATGTTAATTGTAAAATATATAATGTTAATTACATTTGGGACCACAGTGTTTGTTTATTTATATATTGAGCAATATTAAGTTAGTGCATGTAACTATGCACAATTTTCTGTTATTTCTATAGTAAGTATATGTAATACAAAACAAGTACACTGAAATAAAATGTTACCTAATTGTACTACATATAATTCTCAACATATCAGTATGTTATGTCAGAACTATCATGTTGGTACTTTATAATTTATATTGTTAATTTACAAGATACATCTAGCTGTAATGGCTAGAATTTGAACATCAGTAGTTCCCTGCTTATGCATCTTTATTCATTTACAGCGCTGAGTCTGTTCTTGATGGCAGTCAACATAAAGACTCCTGTGGTGGTGGAGAACATTACCCTGATGTGCCTGAGAATCCTACAGAAACTCATCAAACCTCCTGCCCCCACCAGCAAGAAAAACAAGGTACGACAGACTACAGAGAAATATGCATGATGTATTGATTGGTATGTATCGATGCACTTGCAGTATGTGGCTTGTTCTTCTTAACAGGATGCTGCTGTCGAATCTTTGACTACAGTCAAGCCATATAACAACGAGATCCATGCACAGGCCCAGCTCTGGCTCAAAAAAGAGCCCAAGGCGTCTTATGAAGCCTGGAAAAAGTGCCTTCCTGCTAGATGTAAATATCCAAGTTCTTTGTCAGCAATATTTAGGGTTTTGCATGAAACATTTTACTTTATTCAGGACTCTCATCTTTCACAGGCCAGGAAACGGTCTCTAAACCTTCGAATAAGGCTGAGATCAGGAGGCAGTACCTGATGGAGAAGTATGTCTGGAAGTGGAAGCAGTTCATGAGGTCTAGATCGGAGGGCCTGTTTCCTCGCCTGCTCAAACTGGGTCATAACAACTGGCTGAGACAGGTACTTGCTCCCCTGATGCACTCTAGTTTGCCTGCTTTGGTTCTCCATTAATGTTCTCTGATAAAATCTAACATGTTTTGTAGGTGCTCTTCACTCCAGCCACCCAGGCAGCAAGACAGGCGGCTTGCACCATCGTCGAAGCTCTAACAACAATCCCTAGCCGCAAGCAGCAGGTTCTGGACCTGCTAACAAGGTATGCGTCACATGAATGGGGGGGGGGGGGGATTTTCTTTTTGGGCCAGATATTTTTGCATCAAGGTTGAGACACACCAAGCTGACCATTAGCCAAAATTAAACTTTTAGCGTTCAGTTTTTGAGTTGTGTGCCCCATTGTGTTGTCATAACTCTCCAGGATGTAACAGCTTTAATGCTCATACACCTGGATGATTGTTGCCGATGTTTAACACCTTTTGACTAAACAAACGGTTTTAATGTGTGCATAAAATGTATGCCTTTTCTTACCTACGTCGCCAGTGAATAACAAAAAATGTCTCACAAAATGCTGGTGATACGCAGGAGTGATAACCGTCCTTGTGTGTACAAGGCAGTTTCGCTTTTTAAAAGACGACTGCTGCCACATGGTGGTATGGAAAGGTGCAAATTGTACAGTCCAGTTGGCCATTGGCTTGAGTCATTGTGCTTTGCCAGTCAGCTCTTTTTGGTTGGCTTTGTTTTCCACATTCTTTTAACTCAAGCATGACGCATTTTTGTAATAAACTAACACTTTTGTTTGATGTTTAGTTATCTGGATGAGCTGAGCATCGCAGGAGAGTGTGCTGCTGAATACCTGGCTTTGTACCAGAAGCTAATTAAACCTGCACACTGGAAAGTTTACCTGGCTGCCCGTGGTGTCCTGCCATACATCGGCAACCTCATCACCAAGGTATGGTCAAAAACATTGGATACTATCAGACACAGGTGTCCAAACCAGCTCCTGGAGCGCCACTGTGCTACAGATTTCAGCTCCAACCATTTCCAAAAAATACTTTTTTTTCCCCCACATTTTCTAGTGAGTGTGAAGAAAGTGAGTCTGAAAGAAATATTAGTAGGTTCTACTGTTTTAAGTAGGGTTGAGGCTAAACTCTGCAACAAAGTGGCCCATGAGGAGCTTGTTTATACATCCCTGCTATAGGGCTATACTAAGAGGAAGTGTCATTTCCATTAAACTAAGCTTTGCTTTTTTTTTTTTCAGGAAATCGCTCATCTTCTTGCCCTTGAAGAAGCTACACTGAGCACAGACTTACAGCAGGGATATGCACTCAAGAGCTTAACAGGTGAATTGTACTCATTTGATCAGGATCAGTTAAGTTTTACTGTGAGATTAGGGCTTGTTTTAAGACTGCGTTCCACTCCACTTTTAGACACGTACGCGCAAACTTCCCTTCTCTTGTTCCCTTAGCGGAATCCCTTCTGCCATTTTAAAGTGTGTTATACTTCATTAAGTAAACGAGGGAAGCCTACATGGACATACCCTCTATCCCTCAATTGGAGTAGGGAGTAGGTCTGCTTCATATATCCACTCCAGCACCTATATGTCCCAGAATACAATGTGATAGTGATGTCACAACAGTGTAGATCCTAAGTACTCAAGGGTTTAGGGCATTCCATTTAAACCCTTTAAGATGTTCCGCCAGTAGTGCACACTTGTGTAACATAATCAATGATGTACATCCGAGGGAACCAGATGGAGGAAAGTTAGCAAGTGAAGGGCATAAAAACGCACTGGAATGCAGTCTAACAGTTTCTGTTCTCACACAGGCCTGCTGTCCTCGTTTGTGGAGGTGGAGTCTATTAAGCGTCATTTTAAGAGTCGGTTGGTCGGCACAGTTCTGAACGGCTACCTGTGCTTGAGGAAGCTTGTGGTCCAAAGAACCAAACTGATCGATGAAACCCAGGACATGCTGCTGGAGATGTTGGAAGACATGACTACAGGTCCCAGCCTTCACCTTCAGATCATCTCAGATGTTTCTGCGTTATTAGAGACTCAATTGACTCAATGCTTAATCTTTTTTTGTAGGAACGGAGTCTGAAACCAAAGCATTCATGGCTGTGTGCATTGAAACTGCAAAGCGATACAATCTGGATGATTATCGCACTCCCGTCTTCATCTTTGAGAGATTGTGTAGCATAATTTATCCAGTGAGTAGACTTCAGCTTATTGACAGCTTATATTGTAAGATATTTGGATAAATGATCTTAGCAAAAGCTAATTTCTCTTATCTGTATCTGTGAAGGAAGAGAACGAGGTGACAGAGTTCTTTGTCACGCTGGAGAAAGACCCACAGCAGGAAGACTTCCTGCAGGGCCGGATGCCAGGAAACCCATACAGCAGTAATGAACCAGGCATTGGTCCTCTCATGAGAGATATCAAGAACAAAATCTGCCAGGATTGCGATCTAGTGGCACTGCTGGAGGACGACAGTGGCATGGAGGTATTTAATGCTGTCCTGAGGTTCTATTTTGAATAATTCCCTTAGCACTGAATTGCATTATTTGTATTTTGTCATTTTAAAACACATAATTGACCAAAGGAAATTGGTTTATTAAGAATTTATGGTCGGGCACAACAAGAGATTTCCTTTAGAATTAAAGGGATACTTGTATTTAGCAAAGATTCATTAAATTGATGA
>CAIGQW010000317.1:1968307-1985421 GCA_903798125.1 Danio choprae | reverse complement strand
TTTGTATATATATATGTGTATATATATATTTATTTATTTATTTATTTATTTATTTTTTATTTTATTATTTTTTTTTTATTTATTTTTTTTTTTTTGTTTATGCATTTTCCCAACCATAGTTTAAAACTCTTGTTTGTTTTATTCAAGGGTGAGCCAATGAGGATCATCTACAGAATGAGGGGGCTTCTGGGAGATGCAACAGAGGAGTTTATTGAGTCTTTGGACTCAACTACAGGTTGGTGTTATGTCGCACTATTTATTTGAACAATATTGTCAGTTTTTCCTTATTTAACTCATGCATTTTCTCTGTGCAGATGAAGAGGAGGATGATGAGGAGGTGTATAAGATGGCTGGAGTGATGGCGCAGTGTGGAGGTCTGGAGTGTATGCTGAACAGGCTCTCTGGAATTAAAGATTTCAAGCAGGGCAGGCACCTTCTCACAGTGAGTGTGATGTTCACCTTTTTAATTCTTTAGACTGTACAAAAAACTTGCATACAACCTTAAAGAACATTCTAATGATTGCGTTTTATTTTCTAGGTTCTTCTCAAGTTGTTTAGTTACTGTGTGAAAGTGAAAATCAACAGGCAGCAGTTGGTCAAACCAGAGATGAACACACTGAATGTTATGTTGGGCACGCTCAATTTGGTAAGTAATGTACCTGAGAACTCGTCACTAGAGCTTATATGATGCAATTTGTAACCGTATTTTACTGGAATATAAGTCGTGTTTTTAATCAACTAAAACATGTTGTGATAATTGGCTGACCTTCCTGTGAACATTTAGATTTTTTTTTAATTGAAGTTAGATCATCTGCAGGCCATTCTAGCCAAAAGGTTATGGATTTTTACTGCACTGATTCACACTAACCAAATTACATCAGTTTGGTAAGATCGAACCATTTTTGAGTTGCACTGATATGTTTGTAGAAATAGCCTAAAATACACTGAATATGTAAAAATGATTGATTTTTCTTTTATGGCAAAATAATTCGAATATTAAGTAAAGTACTATGGTCCATGAACAAATTTTGTATATTTCCTACTGTTAAAGTTTTAAAAAATTACACATTTGCTTAGTAATATGCATTGCTAAGAACATAATCTGGACAATTTTAAAGATGATTTTTCTGTCTTTAAATTTTTTGCTTCCCCAGATTTCAGAATTTCATATAGTTTATCTTGTCCAAATATCTTCTTATCCTAACAAACCATACATCAATGGAAAGCTTGTTTATTTTTTATTTCAAGGTTTTTTTGGCCAAAATATATATATATAAATGGACCCTTATGACTGGTTTTGTGGTCAAGGGTCACATATTGGTAAAAAATTAAAAGTGTGTTTAGCCCCTTTTCTGAAATAAATGATAAAGTGTTATAATGCATATTTTCTGTAAAATAATGTATTTAATTGTAATTCAATTTTGTGTTTCAGGCATTGGTGGCCGAGCAGGAGAGCAAAGACAGTGGCGGGGCATCTATAGCAGAGCAGGTTCTCAGTATTATGGAGATCATCCTGGATGAGGCCAATGCTGAGACTGTGTCTGAAGACAAGGTCAGCGAGATGTTTTGATTTACGCATTGAATATCAAAGCATGGAAGTGTAAGAGTTGAGTTGCGATGTGTCCATTGTGTTTCTCCTTTAGGGTAACCTGCTGCTGACCGGTGATAAGGACCAGCTGGTGATGTTGCTGGACCAGATCAACACTTTGTTTGTGCGTTCCAATCCTAGTGTCCTACAGGGGCTGCTCCGCATCATCCCTTACCTATCCTTCGGTGAACTAGAGAAAATGCATATCCTGGTCGAGCGCTTCAAACCCTGCTGCAACTTTGACAAGTATGGAGTTTGGTTGTTTCTATAGTCTAGATCTTTTGACTTTCACCTTGAAACAATGGAGAGTTTTTGGGATTTGACCTAATTTTGTTCTCTTATGCAGGTATGATGAGGAGCACAGTGCAGATGACAAGGTCTTTTTAGACTGTTTCTGTAAAATAGCTGCAGGAATCAAGAACAATAGCAATGGCCATCAGCTAAAGGACCTCATCTTACAAAAGGGCATCACCCAGAGTGCTCTGGACTATATGAAGAAACAGATCCCCTGTGCTAAAAAGTATGCCTTAACCTGCTAAGTATTTGTTATAATTAAATATATTTCATGGGGATGCATTGAATTTTTGGCCACTGCCACAATTTAGTATGGTTACGGTGCGATGTGAAGCTGCTTTCACACTGGACACGTAAAGCGTTATGCTATGAAACTCATTCATTTCAATGGCTTGTAAAAATAAATGTAATAGTTTTTTATAATAAATGGCTTTATTCACTTATATAGTGCATGTATATGTATTTAGTCTTTATATAATTTTGGAAACATATTTGTTAATTTTTGCAAACTAATAATTTTTACATTTCTTCTCATATTTAGAAATACATTATTGCTACTGAATCTATAATTATCTTTGAAACATGTTTCTAGATATGACCAAATACACTATTTTGTAATACATATAATAAACATTTTGTTTGAATTTCTTTTGAATGTTTTTAACTATGCAATATAAAATAAATAACAATGTTGTTTTTTTTTTTTTCATCCGAGTGATTAACCTGAATATAAATATTTTGTAGTCTGGATGCAGATGTTTGGAAGAAATTCCTTGCTCGTCCAGCCCTTCCATTCATCCTTAGACTGCTGCGTGGACTGGCCACTCAACACCCCCCTACACAGGTAACACTTCCGTTACTAGCTATAATCACATCCTTTTTTTTTTTTTTTTTTTTTTTTTTTTTTACATTTCATTTAATATTCCTGTACACACACAACTCGCATAAATTGATCTCCTTCTTGTAGATGCTAATCGGAACAGATTCAATAACCAATTTGCACAAGCTGGAGCAGGTGTCCAGCGATGAGGGTATCGGCACTTTAGCAGAGAATCTTCTGGAGGCTCTGAGAGAACATGCAGATGTGAACCTGAAAATTGATGCTGCAAGAAGAGAGACTCGGGCAGAGAAGAAGCGCATGGCCATGGCTATGAGGCAGAAAGCTCTCGGCACACTGGGAATGACAGTGAGTTTCAGATATCGATGATGATACATGACCAGGAAAACAAAACCTCTTTGAACTGATGACGCCTTTTTCTTCTTTATTTCAGACCAATGAGAAGGGTCAGGTGGTCACAAAGACATCTCTGCTTAAACAGATGGAGGAGCTCATCGAAGAACCGGGCTTGACTTGCTGCATTTGTAGAGAGGGCTACAAGTTCCAGGTCTATTTATTTACCATTTGTGCTGAAGTGTATTTTGGTTGGTTGTATTATTAACGATTAGCCTTAACATTTTATTTTGTACCCCACAGCCGACCAAAGTTCTGGGCATCTATACTTTTACAAAGCGCGTGTCACTTGAAGAATTGGAGAACAAACCCCGCAAGCAGCAGGGCTACAGCACTGTCTCACACTTTAACATAGTCCACTATGACTGTCACCTTGCTGCTGTCAGGTGCGTGGACCTGTTAACCATTTGTAAAATTACTTTATGGATACATACTATACATATAAAGGTATGCACATACAGTGTGTTTGTGCGTGTATGTATATATGCATATTTATTTCTTATATTTTGATTTGTTTTATTAATTCATAAATGCTTTTTTACTTTTATACAATATAAATACTTTTATTATTGTAAGTTTGTTAACAAAGAAATGAATATATATATATATATAATACTATATATGCATCTTACATCAAATACATTACTTTTTAAAATGCATTCAAATGTAATTATAAAAATGTGAAATGTATTGTTTAATACATAATTTTCCTTCTCTTTGTGTCTGGGTCAGGCTTGCCAGAGGGCGTGAGGAATGGGAAAGTGCTGCACTACAAAATGCCAACACAAAATGCAATGGGCTCCTTCCAGTATGGGGGCCACACGTGCCCGAATCTGCCTTTGCCACATGCCTGGCAAGGTATGTTCTGCTTGCATATAGATCAAATGGATACTTTAATAGTTAGAGGATTGTAACCTTGTTTTGTACCATTTTACAGGCACAACACATATCTGCAAGAGTGCACAGGGCAAAGGGAACCCACGTACCAGCTCAACATTCATGACACCAAGCTGCTGTTCCTGCGTTTTGCAATGGAGCAATCCTTCAGTGTGGACACAGGAGGAGGAGGCCGAGAGAGCAACATCCACCTCATCCCTTACATCATTCACACAGTCCTCTATGTCCTCAACACGTATGTTACTCAAAAATGAGATCTCAAATCTGCTGCATTTTTGTTCCTAAAGTCAAGAGTATTCTTATTTTTAGTTTGTGTCAATTGGAGCTGTGGCAAAAATTTGTTCGAGAAACCGATTCTGCATGGATTCAGAGATTTTCAAAATGCATTACTATATCACAACAGATGGCCCTCTAGGCTAGTTTTTAACCTAACTGAAGGATAAGCAAGGATAAGCACTTGTGCATTCAGTAATTCATGCAAGTTAGCTTTTATATGTCACAGGATTAAAGTACAGACACAGCTCACTATGAACACTCTTGTAATTCTTTCCTAACTTTATTAATGATTATTAGTTTCAAGTGAAAAGTTAATGCAAGCAGAGTATGGCGTCATCTGCTGCTCAGAATGAGATTTTCACCACAACGTTAATATCAATGGCAAATTTAAGGTTATCTTTAAGCTAGTGTGCTTAAAACAGTGACACAATTTCCATTCAGAAGATATAAGCATTGAAAACCTTAATTTTCCCAGTTTTACCAATATGGATTAATGATTTGACATTATACATTTTTATTATCACATCATCTTGTCATCAGATCTTCTGACCAATTAAATGCTCTCTACACTCTTTACATAGCCACTGCTGTATTGTTGGTTCGCACAACTCAACTGTTTTTACACAGGCAAAAGAAAGACGCGTGAAATGGCAGCATTGTGGTTAGTAGAAGTCCAGACTCTCCTCTCATTGAATGGGATGATCCGGAATGAAAAAGTTTTTCGGGAAATCACAGCAGTAGATTTGGCGCAACTATTTGCTATAAAGTGGGTGGGATTAAAGGCTCAATTATACTTCTGCGTCGAGTGATCGCCATTACCCATAACGCATGTCTTGCGCATGGTCGTGCATTTATACTTCTGTATTCTGTTTGTGTTGCTCTGCATTAACACTTCCAAAATGCTAGCTGGCAGTGGTTTTTTATGTTCCTCTATGTCAAGATTTTTTTGCGGTGTGTTTTAATGCTAAAGTACTGTACAAGTAGCTCAAACTCACTCATTCAGAGGTGGCAACCAGCTAACAATTTTAATCCTAAAGTAAACACCAAACAAAAGTTTGCATATGGAGCTCCTCCACGGGACTCAACACTTTTTAAACCCTCGCTCCTCTTCTCCTGCTTTTGGCCCCGCCCACACTCGTCAATGCTACCAAGCCGACCAATCACAGAGCTTGCACTACGCGTCAACACAACGTGTTCTTACATTTTTTGAGAGGTGTACGTCAGCGTTGGCTGTTCTGTAAAATAGGAGAAGCTTCCCGTCTTGTCTTCATGTTTTTGTTAAAATTAAGTCACACTGCACATTTCAAGCCACTTCAGGACTGGCAGAGCTGTAATATAAAGACAATGTTATTGGCTGTTTTATAAAATGGGAGGAGCTTCTCAGTATGCCCAACCCTGTCTTCATGTTTCCAAGTCACACACTGAACAAAACTGCACATTTCAGGAGACCTTTAAGCTCTTTTTTTTTTGTTGTTTTCTTTTCTTTTCAGAACAAGGGCCACATCGAGAGAGGAGAAGAATCTGCAGACCTTCTTGGAGCAGCCTTGTGAGAAGTGGATGGAGACGTCATACGAGGTGGACGGGCCGCACTACTTCACCATATTGGCCATGCACATCCTGCCTCCTGAGCGCTGGAGGGTGACTCGTGTGGACATCTTGCGAAGGCTGCTGGTCACGGCTCATGCCCGCAAGGTCTTACCAGGGGGCGCTAACAAGTAAGGGAGCAAAGCATGACTTGGCACGTGTCAGAGCTTGAACATTAAAGAGCTTGTAGAAGCGTGTGCTGTGCTTTATGTGCTTAGAGCATCTATTTTTGGTTTTGGCAAGTGTTTTGTGCTTACTCAAACTGCTTTTACTGGCTGTAAGCAGGACTGTAGTATACCTGGAGAACTGATGAAAGATTGTATCAGACAGGGCTTCAGCTGGGTGTGTCAGATGTTTTTTTGCATGTTTTGGCTGACTAGTGTGTTTCAGAATGTTTTATAATCATTTTAAAAATGGTAATTTTAATAGTTATGATTTTAACTAGGTTTGTCATTGTTTGAAGTCTCAGAAATAATGTGCATTATTCAACTGCTAACACATTTCAGTGTTGTTTGATATAATTGGTTATTACTATAATACATCTGCTATAAAATCACTCAGTGAATCAGTAAACCATAAAATATTTAAAGGCTTTATAAAGTTTTTTAGTTTAGGAATGAAAGAATAAAATGGTTTGAGTTAAAGGGGTGGTCCACAGTGTATTTTTAAGGCTTGGTTGCGTTTTTAAGATGCTAAGAAAATCACGTAGAAAATCTTGTAGAAAATCACGTTATTTTTTCAGATATCTTACTTTGATTATATACAGCTACTCAGCTAACATGAAAACGAATGTCATATTTCCTAGTTCCTCTGAAAGGCCCGCCCTAAAGAAGCTCTGATTGGTCAGCTAACATAATGTGCTGTGATTCGTGGTTTGGCTCCACGTCACTCCCCTACAAGTGTGCGCTTTTGCGCTGTGTAAACAGTCAAGTCAGAGCAGCTTAGTGGCGTTAGCTGCCTGAATCGGACAGAAATGAAGAGCACACAGCTCACGCCTGCTCTCTAAATTAAAATCTGACAAGTGTTATTCACATTTATTCGGAATAAGCATGTGTAAGTAATATGAAACATTGACATATCTTTAGCAAGTTGGTTATTTGAGATGTAGAATGCACGGTAAGTAGCCGCATAGAGAGACACTGCAGCGCTGCTGAAGATTGTGGGTGTTTACAGCGGTTTGACTAATAAATATGAATTTGTAGCTAAATTGTTAGTGGTGCCAAACAGCATTTCCTGTTGTTTACATTCTTGTTTATGTCCTTGCTACAACATACCACTAACGCTAGAAACTGCATGTAGTTGATCAATTTTAACAAATAAAAACACTTACAGGTTGTGGCTCACAATCCACAGCTTCGTCGGTTGGAGGAGTTTTAGCAGAATCCAGCACTGAACTGGGAGAGATTCTGGAAGTTCTCCTTTGTCAAATGCTAGTGCTATATCTTTTATTTTTATAATTCTCTGGAACATAATTAACATTAAACTGTAAGCACGTCTGTCTTTGTGTCGTGTCCTTTGGAAGCCCAAATACAGAAACAGAAGAAGCTCTGTGGAAATAGCAGCATTTGGACAGCATTTTAGCTTTCACTGTTTTAACATTACAGCGCCTCTGGCCATGTCCCTTCGCTGCGCAGAGTGTGTGCGCGAGGTGAATGCACATAACTGGAAGCCCTTGTGATCTCGCTAGCCCGGATGTATTTTTTTGTAGTCCCCAAATTTCGTTCGCTGTAGGCTTTGCTAAGCTAACTCTGTAAAAGCCAATGTCTCCCTTTGCATCGAACTTTGAGCATATTACATTCAGAGATGTTGTTTATGTTCACACAGCTACATTACACATCAACTAAAGTTTAAAATATGATATCGTAGTGGACCACACCTTTAAATGTTAATAGTTGTTTTGTGTAAATTGTATGAAGGTCTAATTATGTATATAAATATATACATAATAAAAACCTGTTTACATTGTCTTCTTAAACTGATTATACCTATAATTATTTTGAGTTTGGCATTTTTATAGCACTTTTTTTTAAATTAATGAAACCGTTTACCTTGTATTAACTTAATATTAACTCATCCAATGTTTGATGATGTAATAGTAAATGGATAAATTTGCATTAATAAATATATTACGGAAGTATAGTTCATTGTTAGTTTAACTAATATTTCATTAGGTGTTACAATTTATTTATTTATTTTTTGTACTAACTGTTCTTGTTTTGGATAATATTAGTCTGATAAGTGCTTTAATATCATGTTTGATTTTGCTCATTTCAGGCTCACAGACAAAGCAGTGAAGGAGTATGCAGTTTACCGCTCACCACTTCTTTTCTGGGGTCTGGTGGATCTTATCTATGATATGTTCAGGGTATGAGGGTCTCATTTTTATCACTCTTTTTATGAGCATAATTTCTAATAAGTGAAGTCTGATGTCAATCTCCAATGTTCCCACAACAGAAAGTGCCCACCAGTAACACAGAGGGAGGCTGGTCCTTCTCACTCGCAGAATACATAAGGCACAATGACATGCCTATCTATGAGGCTTCAGAAAGGGTGTTGAGGGCTTTCCAGGATGAGCTCATGCCTGCTGAATCTTTTTCAGAGTTCCTGGATGTCGTAGGTCAGACATTTAAACAAAACCTTAAATCCTATTTACTGTACACAAAGCAAAGTATCTCCAAATACTTCATATTGAAAATTATATCAAAATGTCACATCTAGCCATTATAACTCTTGGAAATTAAGGTATTCATTAGCCAAACAAAAACAAGAAACTTTAAATGATAGTTCAAAACTGAACATTCTATCATCATTTATTCATCCTTCATCCTTGTTACAAACCTGTTTGTCTTTTTTTCTTCTGTTGAACACAAAAGAAACTATTTTGAAGAAAGCTGGAAACATGTTAAAAACGAGAAACTACTTTAAAGCTTAGAATGGCCTCCTCTTTACCAGTTTTTAAATCTTTGTTTTCCTTGGCTTTTAACATGTATTGATCTGTTGATTATCATATAAGTTTATAAGTAAATCGATCTGCCCATGATATATTAAGCAAGAACGGTATTGTTCTTTCTATTTCTTGATCTTATATAGCTCATATTTTCTTTTTATGTACAGCATAAAAATTGGGCAGCCCCCAGATGTTTTGAGAGTGCTTTAAAATTAAACTAAACAGCGAATTTAAAAATAGTATTGAAATAAAAACAAATTTAAAAATGCAAAACTAGCATATCCTTGGAAAGAACCAGGCAATTGATCCAAATATGTAAGTAATGTAAATGTGGATGTAGTATATTTATAGTGAACATCTAAAAATGACATTGTGAATTTTGAATTATCTCAAGAGATTTATCATATTATTGATATGTTAGAGACCTTTGCCAGCATATCTCATGCATCTTCAGTTTTTGACCTTTAAGTATACAGGGTGTCTGCAGATCCTTAAACAGTTCTAAATCTTATAGTATAAAGATTAATCTTAAAATAACTTAAATCTGCTTTTCAAAGTTCTTAATGCATTCGAACTGACCTCGTAAAGAACTTAAAATCTTTATCTGTTTGTCACCCGGAATGCAATAAAGCAAATTTCGTAAGGATTAGGCTCTAAAATAGCTTTTGACAGCTGCGTCAACCCGTACATTAGCAAATAAAGAACTAGAAACGAGCCGATCGACTGGACAGGAGCCGGAATCGTCCCTTTTTTGCATGACTGGCCTGACTGCTGATTCTGCTACCTCCCAATTATTATTAATATTAGTTATTATTAGTCAGTTCAAAGACTGTTTTCAGGTTTTTTACTCTTTCTATATATAGTAAAGAGTGTTAAGGATGGTCATTAATTAGTTGTGTGCTTTTTTTTGCAAATTCGGTACTATAAAATTTACTATAAAATTGGTCTTAAATTTCATTCTATGTGGTATTAAAAAGGTCTTAAATGTAACTCTTTGAGAAACCTGCAGATAACCTGGTATAATTTCAGCAGTTAAACAAAAATAAATCTTAATCAAAACTTCAGGATTTTTTTTTCTTGCCATATAGCACAAACAGAAATTTAATCTTTTGTCACGGCTCGTTTTCCAGGGCTTCTGTCAGACATCCCAGACCCGGACGCCTTTCTGCAGGACCTGTTGAACTCTGTGCCCTGATGGCACTCATTTATGCACCTCATTCATGGACTGGTGAGCGCTCTGTCCAGTGCAGGTGTTCCTTAAACACAGAGTCTGTCCGCCTCCCGGACACTGCCAATGGCAACTCCAAAGGGACACCTTTCAATCGGGGCCCAGGCTCCCAAAACTTCTATCAGCTCACATACACACTCATTCACCTCCACCTGTGCTCCTGACCTCTGCGTGGGTTCATTCAGTTATAACTCTCTCCTAAACAAGAAAGTGACGTGTAGCCTGACGAGTTAATGCGCATTTATTCTAAAAAAAAAAGCAAAAACAAAAAATGGTTTTGTAACGCCTAACAAACACACACGCACCATGCTGTTTTTTGCAGGTAATCTGGTTGGGAATTATTTCATCAACAACCTTGAAGGCTTTTATTTGTCCCTTTTTCGATTCCATTTCTGACTCTTTCTAAAAATTGGCTAAAAGCTACAGATTCACTCAAATGAGAACTAATCTCTCATTGTCTTGTTCTATGTTATTTTTTTCGTTCCATAGTTTTTTTTGCAGTGGTGTTCAATGAATTGTTTGCAGTTTGTGAGAAAGACCAGGCCTGACACTGGTTTTGTGATGCGATGCAAGTGTGTGGTGGTTGTTTTTTTGTTTAGTTTTTCCATGTGTAAATGGTTAAAGAGTGAGATGAAAGCTTGTTTAGTGTGTTGTTCCACAGTGACATGGAAATAATTTTCTGATTTGTAAAGGGTTTTACCTGCGTCAACAATGAAACAAAGATAAAGAGAATAAAAAAAGGGCCTGCATATTTATTTTGGGAGCCTTTGTTCCACTTTTTTCTTTTTCTTTTCAGTTGGGTTTTTTGTGTGTTTGCGCAAAAAAACAACAAAAACGTGATGCTAAATTAATTTTTTTGTTTTGTCTTCCATGTGACCGTAATTCACTCGGTAATATTCCACAAATTAAACATTTTTCCCCAGAGCAAGTTGTGCCTCTGGTAAGCAAGGTGCCACTGAGATGAGTCTCAGTGATTTTAAGTTTAGTCTTACAATATAAACACACACACACACACACACCTACCTGCAATAGGGTGTTCTTGAGCTGAATGCATGGTGTGAAGTTTGTTTAAAAAAAAAAAAAACGAAAATGAGAAAAAACCCAGTTAGTGTTTATTCGCCTATTCCCGCTGCTACAATGTTCAACTGTTGCTGAATGTCTGCTTTTTGAATTAGCTCAACTTAATAAAGCTGTAAGAATACCATATCTGACTCAATGTGTCATCTAAGCACCGTTGTTTTGATATTATTTAAATAATATTATAATATATAATATTAAAAAAATTAATATTTGTATATTCTCAGTTTTCCTTTTAGTCATTTTGTTTATATGTTAGCGTTTCATCTTAGACTTAGAGTTAGTTTGACATAGATTTCTAAAAGTTTTTGTTTTTAATAAAAATTAGTTGTCTATAATTTTCTTTAGTTTACAATTTCAGCTTATTTTCAGACATTATTTTTGTTATTAATTGTAATAATGCAGTGAGTTTTTTTGTTTTAATGAGTCTGAAAGCACACACAGATCTGATCACGCCATCATCCAATCCATCTGGAAAGACAAGAAGAACACGAAAACACTGAGAAAATGTCTTTGAGACACTTTAAGAAACCTGTCTGCAAAGCTGCAGTACTGTAGAAAGTTTAAGGCACTTGTGTGAAATGTTATGCTGTAAAATGTGGATGCCATCAAAAATAATGTTATAAATGTACATTTATAAATTAGCATATATGATCTAAATCACATCTACATTTGTTGTAAACACCAATTACATTTAAAACTACAGCGTGTCATGTGTCTTTAACACACTACAACAAAATATAGCTGACAAAAATACCTGAATTGAAAATACCAGTGTTCTAATAATTCATTTATGAATAATTATAGTTATAAATATAACATTTATTTGTGAATGTTGGAGATGTTGCCACAGTTCTCCAGGATTTAGTCTGTCAGTATTTTCTGTTTCATATCATTCAAATATATATAGCATTTTAGGTGATTTATGGTACTACATTAGTAAGTAGAATTTTGAATGCTTTGGAAATAAATAAAAAAATAAATTGCCATTTCAATAGGTGGTACAATTTAATTTATTGTTATAAAAGAACACAAATTATGTTTTTATTGATACGACAGTTTGCCTCCTATTAGACTTTTGTAATATACATGAACTTTTGCCAAATCTAAATTTCAAAATTTGTTTCCATTCTTTTCTCCTCCATTCATAACACACATTAACCAAATAAAAAATTATTTACAATGGATGAAAGTAAAGATTATATTAAGAAAGGAAGAAATACAAATATATCCTTTTAGAAACTTTTATAATAAAAATGATCAATCACAATATATTTCCTATTTCACAATGTGTTTACACTTTTTATTTTCTATCCTTTTTTAGTGCTGTAATAAGATTAAGTCATGGAAAAACCCTTTAGCAGTCACTTTGGTGAGTATTTTTTCAACAAGATAATTACATATGCATTCTGTAAAAATGAGGACAACAAATATCACAATAACAAATGTCTTA
Organism: Danio choprae; assembly: GCA_903798125.1. Classification (NCBI taxonomy): domain Eukaryota; kingdom Metazoa; phylum Chordata; class Actinopteri; order Cypriniformes; family Danionidae; genus Danio; species Danio choprae. Next base: position 1,972,846 of record CAIGQW010000317.1, on the reverse strand, counting down.
ATGACACCATACTCTCGGAAGTGACATCATTTTGGTGGGAAAGGGTGAGCACAAAAGCATTAAAAGTCAATAGCAATTGATTCTGAGTGTTAATAATTTACTAATAAAAATGGTAAAAAGCTAAAAAAAAAAAAAAGTTTTATCTTTATTTAGATTTATTCTATACAGATCTTTGCTAAAACACAAACATGTTGATTTTAATTTACAAAAGTCTTAACACTAGACTATCAACAAACCTAATGTTTAATATGTAAATAATTTTAAAGCCACTAAACCTACTGTTGTGCTCACGCCTCTTATAATATGTAAATTACGGGGCGTGTCTTAAAGACACAGTACCTAATGCGCCTGTTACGGGGGGCGGAGCAAACACGTCTTCTTTTCTCCTCCCGTTTGCCTCAGTCTGGTGAGTTCCTCAAGCTGAAACCTGAGTCTTCACGGCAAGTTGAGGCCAACAACCAGCCCCCTGCATCACCAGAGGATGGTCGGAGGGCAGCGGTGAACTCATGAAAAGTGGACCGGTCACTGCGCTTTAAGGAGCGAGCATGGCCTGTAATTTGTGTGACATTAGATAAAGGGAGTGCACCTTGCGTCCTAGAGCATGGATGTGACGTATGCTGCTTCACAGCATCTGCAGTCTGGTGCGTAGAAACGCTGCTCACGGATAAAGATGGATTTACCTCGTTGTTTTCCAGACCCGGTTCTCAACCCGATGCTGTTCACTGAACCCACAGCCCCTCTCGGTATGAATGAAGCGTGCGCGGTTGTGAGCGGGTCCGGAGCCACGGCAACCAGCGCGTTGAGGAACGATTTGGGCTCCAACATTCATGTGTTAAAAACACTGAACCTCCGTTTCCGCTGCTTCCTTTCCAAAGTCCACGAATTGGAGCGCAGGAATAAGTTATTAGAAATCCAGCTGCAGCACGCCCAGGAGCAAGCCCGGTACCGACAGCTGTTTTCCCGGGAGCAGGCGGTGCAGACGAACCTCGAACAGCCTTATTCAAACGCACCGTGTCAGTCCAGACTCCCCGGTAAAATCTGGAGCTTCTCGCACACCGCCCGGTACGGAGGTCGGTTTGAGACTCGCCAGGGGCCCGGAGTGTCCTGGACTCATCCTGACGGTGTCGGGGTTCAGATTGACACCATCACACCTGAACTCAGGGCCTTGTACAATGTTTTAGCCAAAGTCAAGCGCGAGAGAGACGAGTACAGGAGAAAGTAAGTCCTCCTCAAGCTTATTCCAAGAGTTTGTCATTAAAAAGTGAGGATGTTCTTCAAAGAATTGTCTTAAATATGTTACTACAACAAAACTCTGGTAACTTGATAGTCACCACAGTCATATGAAGAAGTGAAACGAAATGAAAGCTTGTCACGCGAAGTGGATTTAGCTTATCAATTTATTGTGGTTTAACATTAAAACAAGTAACTACTGTGGTGACTGCTTGGCTTTGGTTACCATTAGACATTAGACATTTTACGTAGGCCTAATTGTTAATGATCAATATCAATCAATAAAGTAAATATTCCATGTTTAGACTTGCATAACGGATTAAGGTTTGGTTTTAGACACTGAACTGAAAAACAACCAATTTAAGTGCAATTGTGAACATTTTGATGCATATAATGACAAATATTATCATTGTTATTATCAAAGACATACTCACCCACAGGCAATTAAAGATGTAGGTGACCTTCTTTAGCAGAGTATAAAGTAATTTTACCTGAAACTGTGGTCATTAGTGATGAAATGCAAGTCACTGGCTGTGAAATTAGCAAAGAAAAGTCAGAATATAATTAATACCATTGGCTCCTAGTGATACAGTGGTTAATAAAGTGAAACAGTTCATCATTTACAATAGGCTACTGTTACCTTTGATCCAACCTTTTGATTTTGGGCTGAAATCTACATATTCCCAGCTAACAAGGAACATTCTCAGAACTTTTTAATAGAGCATTTGTTTAAAGGGATCTTTTCTTTAATGACATTATGAAAATAATCACAGTAATATTATTATAATAATACTTTAATAATACTATAATACATTGTTCATGAAATGTTTTTTTGCCAACCTGTTATTTGGGCGTTTGAAAAACAAAACTTTCATATCTCAATGGCAACATTAGCGACGCATTTTTAGAATATAATGTTTGGTGGATGGGCTGGTTATCAAACACTGTAAACAAAAATTTTCCTTCTCTAAAAAAAACAAGAACTTTGCCCCCTGTGTGTGCATAGTAAACAAGAGTGTGTGTTTCCTTTCTATTCTGCACTACTGTCTCCAGGGTATGATATTTTCATAATGTTAAATAACAGTAAGGCTCTCTCGGTAACCCCTGTATGCTCTCCAGTATCCTATTGCAAAGTGTCCAGTTTGGGTATGAAACACGAGAAAGCAGGGCTGACATTTTATCTGACAGAAACCATTAGCTATTTCTCTCCTCCAAATGGGGATCATTGCAAAACTTCCCATTCAATGGGAGTCTTTTTCCTTTCTGGGACCAGTAAACATTAGTCCATGCAATACTTTTTCACCCCTTCCATGTGGGTCTGGTTCATGCATGGGAATTTCCCTTTGGTTAGGGGACCAACGTTTGGTTAATGTATCTTTTTAACGTTTTGATGCATGTTATTCTATTCAGTGGATGGTCCAGTCTAGGGCTGTGCGATTTGGGGAAAATATCTAATTGCGATTTTTGGTTTTTTTATGTTTTTTATGTTTTTTTGTTGTTGTTTTTTACAGATATTGCGATTTTTCAATTTGATTTGCTATTTAATTTTGTAGTCAAGCTTCAGCTCAATACTCTGTATTGTAGTTTCTGCTATTAAAGTTATGGCATTAGTGATCTCCTGGTGCCTTCGTGATGTTTTTTTAATATCGTGTAACAGCCAAAAACAACTCTGAAATCGTACTTTGCTGTTGCTAGCTACTAGATTGAGTGTCACTGGCAATATTTTTAGTTAACTTTTAGCAAGACAATCCTCATATTGCCGCCTGTGGTACTTTTTTTAGGTGCTGGTTGTTGTATTTCCTCCTGCAACAATTCTGCGACAGCTCTTGCAAATTACCTGTTTTTTTTTTGTGTTTGTGACTTTGAAACCAAAATATTCCCATATTACCGACATTACCTGTTTTTCTTTTTATAAATTAGTCTATTACTGCTTCTAAGGGCATCATCCCACTTGTGGGCTTTCCGCATAGTTCGGTCACGCTATTCTGATTGGGCAGAACAAAAGTCTGCTCACTCAATTAGATAGTAAGACTGTCAGACACAAACGACAGTCACACATTTGCTTTGAATGGGGAATCGCGATTGCAATTCGATTTCGATTAATCGCACAGCCCTTGTCCAGTCATTTATTTTGTCACCTATGGAGGGAATAAACCAGTGCGTTATGGTATGGTATAATGCAATTCTTAATTTTTTTTTAATGCCAAATGGTGCTTGGTTTATATGTCTACTTCTAGAAAAGTGATGAACAAAACATTTGTGCCAAATTCCTTTTTATATCAGTAATAAATCAATATTTAATATATATGTTTACATTTATATCAGTGGTATGTGGTTCATTCAGTGCTCAACTCAAATGAGTTATTGTAACTTTAAGGCATTTCCGGTCATTTAGTATCCATGAAGTGCTTTTGTGTTTTCCCAGACTGTTCTTCTTGGCTGTGTGTTCGTTGTTATCTTAGTTCATGTCAGTGGCTCTGTTGAAATTAGTAATTTAATAGTCTGGCTATAGAAGGTCTTAAAATTTGGTCAGTGGAGGGCTTTTATGTCTGCCAGAACAGATGTAGACTGTCTGTGGGAAGAAGAGGATAAATGAGCCACACAATGATTCATTTGAATGAGCTGGAAACCCCTTTTTATAAAGAATGTCTGTATCCTTTGATTATTCACCACTTACAGTAGCCTGCAATGATGTTAGGAATTGGGCTATTTTGACATCCATAGTTTTCTATTTTAAGAAATAATATTAATGGTGTAGCCAAAAAAGCCCGCTCAGTTCATTTAAATCAGTGTTTCTCAACCACGTTCCTGGAGGACCACCAGATCTGCACATTTCCCATGGCTGTTTCCTAATTTTTAAGAATGGACTGTCTCATTCATGGGCCTCACAGTGGCGCAGTGGGTAGCACGTTCGCCTCACAGCAAGAAGGTCGCTGGTCGCTGGTTCGAGCCTCGCCAGTTGGTGTTTCTGTGTGGAGTTTGCATGTTCTCCCTGTGTTGGCGTGGGTTTCCTCCGGGTGCTCCGGTTTCCCCCACAAGTCCAAAGACATGCGGTATAGGTGAATTGGGTAGACTAAATTGTCAGTAGTGTATGAGTGTGAATGGGTGTGTATGGATGTTTCCCAGAGATGGGTTGCAGCTGGAAGGGCATCCGCTGCGTAAAACATATGCTGGATAAGTTGGCGGTTCATTCCGCTGTGGCGACCCCAGATTAATAAAGGGACTAAGCCGAAATGAAAATGAATGAATGAATGAATGAATGACACCTCAAATTATTTTATTTGAATTTTGAAGACATTTATCTTTTTC
>CAIGQW010000317.1:1916091-1958307 GCA_903798125.1 Danio choprae | reverse complement strand
GAAAAAGATAAATGTCTTCAAAATTCAAATAAAATAATTTGAGGTGTGGTAACCGTAATTCCAATGTGGAATAGTTGATTAAAGTCAGTTGAATTATTTGAATATAATGCATTATTAATACAACAGCTAATTAAATTATTCGTTACTTGTCAATTTTGGAAAAAGCAGCTGCTTAATATTTCTGTGGAAACCATGATAAAATGTTTTATTTTATTTTATTTTATTTTTTTTCCCGAATCAAAATGTTTTATTTAATATAGGAATGTTTTGTAGAATTTTATTTTCCATCACTTTTTATCAAATGAGTACATCCTTCCCAAATAAAAGTACTAATTTGAATAATAAAAAACGAATAAAAATCTGATCCTTTATGAAGATCTCCCTCTGTTCTCCTGTTTGGGGAGTAAACACTATAGATGAGATACTGTCTCCTCAGGCATTTCAGAAGTGCTGGATAAATGAGACAGTGGGTGTGTCTATAGAGATATAATGCTTTGAAGCTCTTTACAGGTGCAGTGATGAACCCCTCATGTTATCTTTCTGCCCTATTCATCTGTCCACTTTTGAAGTGGTTTAAGATAGCTTACACAGAACTTTTGACTTGTAACAGATTTGCCTCAATGTCCTTCATTTTCTTTTACCCGTAACAGCTCTTTGAAACTCTGGTAGTTACTTGAACTCTCCCATGAATTTAACAATGTGTCTTTAATTTGATCTCAGACAATAGGCTTTGTCAAGGCAATGTGTACAGTGATGGCATATGAAGAACGTTTTTTTATTTTGTGGTGTACCTTATCTTTCTTTTCTCTAAATAGTAGTTTGAAAGTTGTTTATTTTTGGCCAGGTGAGCATTCAAAAGCTTTCGGTATGCAGTATTCATCTACATTTCCTCGAGCTATTGTTCAGTCTGCCTTATTCTGGAGCGAGTTTCCGTTTGTATTGTACCGAGAGTCTTTTGAATGAGATGAAAGCTCCGGTGAGCGGTCTGTGCTGCAGCAATGGAAATGAGAGGAGTCTGATTCTCATGACCTTGAGCTGTTGTCTAGTCAGCTCCACTGGATCCCAGTGACATTCACAGAGATCCACACTGTCTCTACTTCTATCCGATTCATGACGTCTCTGAGATGTATTTATCTGCCTCGTATTGGTCTTGATTATTAATAAAGACCTTAGTTATACAAATGGAAGAAAGTAAAAGAAATACGTAAAAGAGAAAGTAAAAAAGAACCAAGTAGAACCAGTGGTAGTTTACACTGGAAGCTTCTGTAGCCAAAGCAAATTCCTTGTGTGTGTAAGCACACTTGGCAATAAAACCCATTCTGATTCTGATTCTGATTCTGAAGTAGTAAGTAAAAGAGCCTATCACCAGTTGGTAAGATGACTGCATCAATGAATGGGCAGAATTTCCAGGTTGGTGTAATTGAACATCAAAATCACCCAGAAGTTAAAATTGTCATTATTTACATCATCTTAGTGATTATCTGCAGCATTTACATATTATGTTACTCTCAAAAACTTATAGATACAATATGTACAGTTGGGAACAAACTTTAAGGTTGGTCTGACCAGGGGTGGTTGCTATAGTGGTACTATGCAGGGGTGATGTTAAATATTTGCAGATCTGTTATTCATAAGTGTTTTAGGAAATAAGTATTTTCATGCTGCATTTGCATTTATTAACATACCGTAAAAAGTAATGGTATGATATTGTATAATATTATTGCAATTTTAAAAAGTGTATTTTAAAATGTAATAAATACATGTGGCATCAGTTTTATTTTCAACAGCTGCAATGCTTATGTAATCAGCAAATATAAGCATTTAATGTAATATAATAGAGGGCTCTGGGCTGTGATTAAATGGTCAAATTTTCTGGCCTTTTTTTCTGTCAGTGTGGCTAAATATTTTCGGAGATCGCTATGGTGCAAGTACTGACTTGCAGAACTCATAAGCAAATTCTGTTGCGCAAGATACATCACCAAACAAACCAAAGAAAAGACTGCAAAACACAAACTGTAGCAAATGCTTTTCCATGGATCACATTTACTTGACCACTAAATAATGCTGTAAAAATCAGTGTGAGTTTGTTACAGCATTCAAGTTTTATTTAAACCTCAAATAAAGTTAGACTGCTCTTTTATAAGTTTGTTATACTTGCAGTTATTGAGACCTTTAAATTTATAAGATGGGCCTGTTAAATGTTTTTACAGATTGTACACTTTTTCTTGTACTGTCTAGATTGATTTTGAGCAATGTAGATTGATTTACATTTACCCAGATCACAATCCTGCTTCTCTTAGCTCAAGCTCTTGTCAAATGTGCATTTCTAATGAATTCTAGTGGCACCGGTGCCAGTTCTCTGAAATGTTTGGAGCCCTGCATTATCAGGATATTTTAAGGTCAGACTGCAGTTATGTGTTGTACTATTTGTTTATGCACATTATTTGCCACTGCACCTTCACTTCTACACCCTGAGAACGTCTGCTCCTCCTGTGTTCACTAAAGCCTCCACATGCTTTTCATGCCTGGCCAACAGGTCAGCTTAACATAACCAGCACAGTTCTTTGTACTGAACAGATGATCCCCTCTGGAACTTGTGTTGTTGAGTCAGCACTTGCCCCCTCTTGGCAGGTGTCTTGTCTGGACCCAGTCAGACCATCAGGCGATGTAAGTTCAGAGACAAATGGAGTTTATAATCCCCTTGAGCATGTGAGAAGTAAAAGGATAAGGAGCTTATATAACAAGAAAAGCTGTCATGCCTTAATCTAGCCCATGAGAAACCTCACTGCGTAACTCACAACAACACAATCAGACAAGGGGAATCCCAAAACATGTTAACACCTCCTACAGTAGACAGGTGGTAGTTTAACACACCGATGACAAGTTATTAAGGAATACAAAAGATACAAATGTGTTAATCTTGTTTTTTATTGCAATAACACAATGAAACAAAAATCAAGACCTTCCCCAATCTCCTTGACTGTTTATGAAAAATTGTAAACAGGTTTTCATAATATGCATGTATGTATGTATGTATGTGTAGTTTGTCGTGTAAAATATGATTAGCTATAAATCGAACAGCGTCATTTTCATTTTAATGTACAATATCGCTAACTGATAATAAAATAATTAAATGTATTAATTAGTTCCCTCAATTTACTAGAGGGCGTTCATGATTGACTAAATCATGGCCTCGTTTTAGGTAAATTGTGTGCATAAAATAATCAACTAAGTTGTAATTCCTGTCTGTGTACTCATTTTAAATTTTAGTTCAGCATTACAAACTATAATTTAATATAGCACCTGTTAGGAGGTGATGAATATTTCATGCACACCTTTTACCTAGAATGAGGACACAGTTTAGTAAATGAGGGAACAAGTAAAATGCATGCACATTCTGTTAAATCATGAGAATGATTATTGTGTATTTATTTATTTTTGCAAGTAATCTTAAGGGTTTTGTACAAACTAAACTGGTGTTTACAATTCATTTACTAGACTGTAGCAGCCCATCATTCTGTTCCCCCACAGTTTGATAATAATCCAAAAATATTTTAAATTCCCATTACTACATAAATGGCATTTATCTTTATTATTTACACCATGTCGTCAGCATAGTATCTGTCGGCCTAACTAAAATTGAAATCACAATAAACCTTAATATCACAATAAGCTCAATCCTCGTATCAAATCACAAAAGACTGCTACTTCTTGAAATTAAAGTATTCAGTTCATCATCCATTGTTTCCTTCATCTGAGAACAGCTCAGTTCACAAGCTGAAGGCACACAACACAACTGCTGTGCGTCTCAGAGCAAGCGGTGTTTTGTGGATGAATGAAAAAGCATTTTGACTGATTTGGGTGAGTCAATGACTCAATGACCCATCCATGTAGACATTAGCTTCACTTAATTCCTGAATTAATCCACTGCGGAGAACTAAGTGATTAAATGGATGATTCAGTGACTCAGACAGAACCTTGCTCCTATCTACTTTTTATTTAGTAATAAAAATAATGTAATTTTTGTAAAATTGACATCATACACATTAATTTTGACATGTTCAGTCTGCACAGTTTTTCTTTTTTTAGGCACTTTCAGCACATTTAGTCATTTTTGGTGAAACTATGTGAACGTATTATGTGAACTGTGAACAGCATTAGAATGTGTATACAACTTTTGAAAAAGAAAATATATATTTTTTTCATTTCTCATCATGCATCATTGTACTCGTACCTCTTTTAAAACAAACGTCAAACCTCTTTCGTAAACAAACGTCATGTAAGTCCACACAATGAAAGTCACGGCAGTTCCACAGAAGTGAGAAAGTCATACAGGTTGGTAAGATTTTCATTTCTGGGTGGTCTGTCCCTTTAAGAACTGGCTTGTTTTTCCTAGAGTCAGACTTCTGATTCATTAAAAGTAATGAACTCATGGGAGTAATTTGTTGGTGAATTCTCTGATTCTCTCTGTCATGTCCTATGTTTGTTTACATGTTATGCAAGAGCAAACCAATATAAAGATGTAATAATTTTACTTGTAACATCTTTGTATCACTATACTCACTTTAAAGTTTACCAATCTTGTAAATGAATTTAACCATAACACTGAAGACTAAACCAAGGGCATTCTCAGTCACTAAAAGGCAAGAGTGAAGAAACTAGCATAAATAAAAGCCTCAAAGATTTTCTCTTGCAGAAACTGGGCTTTTATTTGCATGTTCTGCTGTGCTTTATAGTCTCCATAGTGATTTTAAGGGAGCTTGTTAGTATCTTTCAAGGGTCTCAGGAAGATTCTCAATGGTCATCAGTAGTGTGTGGATATTTGTTTTTCTCAGGTCTCCTTTGAGTTTCGGACTGAACATGCTGTGCCTTTTATATGTCTGTTCATGATTTTCATTAATTTGTGTTACTAAGCAGTGTTAAATGAGTGGTGAATTGAATTGCTTTTAATAACTTTTATTCTTCTTTGACTCAGTTGTGGGAATTATAATGAAACAGACATCAGATCATGATTTTATCACATTGACACACTGGGCTGTTATTGTGTTTCAGATGGGAGGAGGAGGTTTCCAAACGTCAGCAGATGGAATGTTTGGTGGAGACTTTACAGGAGGTTTTGAAGTTTGACATCCATACATCTGCACTGATGCATGCCTAGCCTTTACAGTAGTTAATTCTAGTGTCATTAAGAAAACAGTCCCATCTTTCAGCTCTAAATGTTTTTTTGTGTCATTACTTGTTAGGATAACACAGAAAATAGTATCCAAATAAGAAAAAGAAAAAATGGAGCATTTAGTTTTAAAGGGGACCTATTGTGGAAAAATTACTTTTATAAGGAGCTTAAGCACAGTTGTGTGGAAAAACCTCGCCCATTAGTGACGATCTCTCCCTCATTAGCATAAATAGCCCTGAGTGAGAAGCAGCCATCCGCCATTAGTTTCCACACCGTACCTGCTGAAGATAATGTCAGCGACCATGAGACATTATAAATGTGGAATTTTAGGATGCTCAAATGAACATTGTAGTCTCCATAAACTACCTTTTTTTTCTGAGCCACTACGTTTGACATTATCAGTTTTTCACAGAGATAATGTTAGTCCCGTTTTGAATCTACCACTATGCTGTCGCGTAAGCATTTGTAGCTCCGTCTTCTTTATTTAAAGCGACAGTCACCAAAATGACACAATTTGTATCTAAGCCTAAAAGGGCAGTTATAAAGTACAATTTGTGTATTTTGACAAAAGTTAAGAAATCAATATTTGGTTAAATAATTTTATTCAAAATATTCATATTCTAGCCAATTGTCATGTTTCTGGAAGAAAATGCTATAAATGACACAATTGTACATATGGAATAAAACAAATAAAAACATTTTACTCAAACTCATACATTAAATAAATCCAGAGAAACTGAAAATTGTCAAGTTGTCTCTTTTATTCATAGCTCACACTGTTAAAAAAATTATTCAGAGACAATGTAATTACGATTTGCTTGATTACTGTAGTTTTCTAGCATTGAAACTACACAAAACCTTTCAAAACATTTCATTAAAATAATTAGGTAAAGAAAGAAAGCTAAAAATAGCTAAAAATAGCCATGCAAACTATCACCTTCATTTTCACCCTTTATTTAGTTTGTTCTGGGGGTTTTTTTTTTACTCTGCACTGCTAAATTTTCTAAATGCTCTCATTTCAGACTGTTCAGTCGTCTGAAGCGGCGCAAGGAGAACTGAACGAGAAGGTGGAGCGTCTTAAAACAGAGCTGGTGGTCTTCAAGAGCCTCATGCCTAATGATGTGAGTGTACTTCTATATCTGCTGTCCAATGACATGCAAATCTCCATTTACAACACTGCCTCATTGAAAACAGCGGAAACGACAGTATCGTTTGACTGCAGCTGCGAGAGATTACAGATTGACTGTCAGGGAAATTAAGATGAACCTGTAGGTAAATTTCTTTGGCATCAGGCTGAATAGATAGCCATAGATCAGTGTGGACGAACAAACAGTGAAGCAGTCAGGGTTCTGGGCCTGGAACAGATGTATATTGTTCTCTCGTGTTGAGTTGACGTTGCTCTGTCCCAGTAATAAAGCAGAGTTGAGTGCTGCTTCCCTGGATGTGTTCCTCACAGTCAATGAGCACAAGAAGAAGCCGGGCCTTCTGTTGCTGCCGGATGAGCTTGGAGGAGTTTATCTGCCTTTTTAGTTATTTTAGGCTTATAATATAATTTAGTATAATGTAATATGCTGCGTTGTTGTTATTATTGAAGGTTATTTCTGCAACTGAACAAAAAATAAAACTTTAACTCAATTCTATAAAAAACAAATTCTTGGAATTTAACTCTCATAGTTCAGACTTTTTTGTATCAGAATTGCAAGATTATATCCTATAATTACAAGACGGTATATAAAGACACAATTGTGAGAAATAAAGTTACAGTTAAAGTTGTAAACTGAAAAAAAAGTCAAGATTGCTAAATATTTGCTACATAGAAATTGTATTAGAATTCCAGATAAAATATGGAAATTGTTTTATTTTATTTATCATTTTATTTATTTACTTTTGTACGGTTGCGCCAACTTCCATGTGTCATTGCTTACAAACTATTTAAATATTAATCATGATAAAAAAAGTCATATTTTAAATCTCAAATGATATATTTAAACTTAAAAAAATTGCACTGGCAACTAATGAAAACCTAATGAAATTACTAAAATTAAAACAAAATAGAACTATAAACTTGAATATAAGCTTGAATAAAAAAATAACAAACTAAAAAAAACTAGTAAAACTGCCAAAAGCACCTTAAATTAAAACTTAAAAATTAAAATGAACCTAATTCATTCATTTATTAATTTTCTTTTCGGCTTAATCCCTTTATTAATCTGGGGTCGCCACCGCGGAATGAACTGCCAGCTTATCCAGCATAAGTTTTTAGGCAGCAGATGCCCTTCCAGCTGCAACCCATCACTGGAAAACACCCATACACTCTCATTCTTACACACATACACTACGGACAATTTAGCTTACCCAATTCACCTATAGCGCATGTCTTTGGACTGTGGGGGAAACCGGAGCACCCGGAGGAAACCCACGCCAACACGGGGAGAACATGCCCACAGAAATGCCAACAGACCCAGCCGATACTCGAACCAGCGCCCTTCTTGCTGTGAGGCGACAGCCCTACCCACTGCGCCGCCCCTGAAACTAATATAATCTTATAAAACCTAACAATACCCATTGTTACTACAATTCTATATACATGTTATAAAAACTTAATAAATTCTAAATGTTCTAATATATTTTCTTTATTTGCATTCATTTTAATTTAGACTGGATAGAATATTTACTTTCTGCATATATTACATTTGAGGCACAATTGCTAAATCAGTTTAGCCTCAAATGTCTTTTATTCACATTCTCACGCATTCTTGTACAGGAAGTGTCTGACTTGGACAGTAAAATCCAGGAGAAAGCCATGAAGGTGGATATGGACATCTGCAGACGCATCGACATCACGGCCAAGCTGTGTGACGTGGCCCAGCAGAGGAACTCGGAAGACATGAGTAAAATACTGCACAGCAGCCCATCCAGAGCTCTTGCTGAGCAAAAAGGGGTACGTATTTTAAGCTGCCTGTGAGGAAAACAGATCTAAATCTTACAGAATGAAGTTTTTTTTTTAAATAAAATGTAAAATTGCATAATGTTTTCTGTGAGGGTTGGGCTTAGAGACAAGGTTGAGACAGAATATACAGGTACAGTATAAAAATCAGTGTGTCTGTCTGTGTGTGTGTTGTAGGGGATGGTCGTATGCAGGAGAAAGGAGTGTAAGGGTGACTCAGAGGAGCAGAGAGTGGAGGCTGATGGTGATTGTGCTCATCAAGTGGAGGAAGTGCCTGCTTCTCTCAACATCACTGATGAGATGAAGAGGATGCTCAACCAGCTGTGAGTCCTCGTAACATCTTCACATTCTTCCATTTGTGTGAATGATTTGGTTTTAGTGCTTGTTAGTTTGGGCCTCGCAGTGGGAAGCACGTTCGCCTCACAGCAAGAAGGTCGCTGGTTCGAGCCTCGGCTGGGTCAGTTGGCGTTTCTGTGTGGAGTTTGCATGTTCTCCCTGTGTTTGTGTGGGTTTCCTCCGGGTGCTCCGGTTTCCCCCACAAATCCAAAGACATGCGGTATAGGTGAATTGGGTAGACTAAATTGTCCATAGTGTATGAGTGTGAATGAGTGTGTGTGGATGTTTCCCAGCGATGGGTTGCAGCTGGAAGGGCATCCGCTGTGTAAAACATATGCTGGATAAGTTTGACCCCAGATTGATAAAGGGACTAAGCCGAAAAGAATGAATGAATGCTTGTTAGTTTGTAAGGGTTTTTAACATTTTAATATATAAGTTTTAAGGGTTAAGTGTTAGTTCCTGTAGTTTAACGAGCACCTTGATGTAAAAACAACACGCACAAAACTAATCGATTTGAAGTCAAAAACTTGACATTCACATATTGATGCCCTTTTGACCATCAAAATAATGACACAAAAAGTATTATAATATCAGAACAAAATTTGGATATGTGGATATATGCTCAAAGGTTTAGAATAAATTAAACTATGTAACCTTTTTATCTCAAAATGTACAATTTAAAATAACCCTGGCTCATTGGAAATATGCCACTACCTACATGTCTGCAAAACATATACATTTGCTTTAGCTTTTACACTTAGAGGCAGAATGCTTGAAAACACATCATGATTAAAGTGCAGATCGTCATCAAACAAAGCCTTATTTTCATTCGCTGTTTTTGTCTTGGCTTGTATCACTACGGTTAGCCCATTTGTAATTTAGACCTGTTGAGGCAGAAATTGTGTGCATAAATCATTCATAGATCCATATCCTGTCATATCTGTAAACAGAAAGTAGAAGGTTTGGGTATTCTGGCGTGTGTATGGTGTGGGAATACGAAGCTGAATGGTTAAAGACACTTTAAAAACACTTAACATGTAGGATGCAGTGTTTTATGTAACTGGTATTAGTTTTCATAAATAATTTTGCGTTGGTGCACAATATACATGTCTACGTTGTTAAATGGAAATCTGCCAAGATCTCAGTGTTTTTTTAAATTTTTTATTTGGTAACACCTTAGAATAAGTTTGTATTAGTTCATGTTAGTTTGTGTTATATGAAAATAAAACTGTTCATGTTAACTCAAGGTTCATTAACTAATGTCAACAAGCATGAATTTGGATGTTAATGATGCATTAGTAAATGTTGAACTATGATTAATAAATGCTGTACACATATTGTTTGTATTTAGCTCATGTTAGTAAATACATTAACTAACATTCATAATGAAATCTTATTGTAAAGTGTGACCATTTATTTAGTTATATATATTTTTTTAAGAAATCATGTGGAACATTATTAGAGGATCTAAGGGGGGGGAAATGAATGATCTGCCTAGAGCTGATTGTTTGGACTTGTTTGTTTTCTGAGCACTTTCTGCCATCTAGTGTCCGTATGATGAAAATGCTCGTTCTGTGTCCTGTATATTTTCTTAATTATGCATAATAATTTGTCTATTTATTGCTATTATTAACTGGTTATATTCACTATCTTTTTAGCCTCGTTAATTTTTTCTTTTCAGTCAGTCTATTAGCATGTTTTCTCTACATTCGTTAATATAAAAATATATGACCATGGATTTATATTTATATTTAAACAAACAAACATTTTCTCAAATATATGCATGCATGTGTGTATTTGTATGTACATAATAAATATACTCAGTACACACACTTAAATTATGTCAAAACAAACTTTTATTTTGGGTGTTATTCATTTGAGCTCAGCACTATTTCTTAGCAATGCGCATTACTAATACAAATTTAGTTTTCATATATTTGATATATTTTCAGTGGGAAATGTACAAATTATTTTCATGGAACGTGATCTTACTTAATATTCTAATGGTTTTTGGCATAAAAGAAAAATCTCTAAGTTTGACCCATACAACATGTTTTTTGCCAACAAGACTGCTTTTGTGCTCCAGGGTCACATATTTGTTCTCCTCTTCTGTATTGACATCCTTTGTTTGCAAGTTTGGGATTGTGGATCTGTTTTGTTTTTTTTTTATTATTATTATTATTATTATTTATTTTCCCCCCCCCCCCCCCCCTCTTTTCCCTTTTCTCCCTGTGTTTCCTCTTTTCTGTCCGCTGGCTGTCTTGTGCACAGAGGTTGCTCAGCTAATTGGTTTGTTGGCAGGAGGGAAACATTTGAGTTTGATGATGACTGTGACAGTCTGGCATGGGAAGAGACAGAGGAGACGCTTCTGCTCTGGGAGGATTTCAGTAAATACAACAGTCTGAACACCACCACCGCTAACACCACCACCACCTCCACCGCCGCCGCTGGCACAGCCGTCTCCGTGTCATGTGCATCTGAGTCTCATGGAGAAACACGTGAGCAGGTGAAGCGCAAAGTCACCAGACTCCATTAGAGACCAAAGATAAAAGTAGATAAAATGAATTAAGTGTAATATGAATGTATATTAATCCTGTATCTAAACTGAGTTTACTAATCCAAATACAGTAGGCAACTGTTGCAGTAGGCAAGTGCCAAACAAATAGCACTTCAAATCAGAATCTTCAGTAGTTTGATAGTAGTTAATAGCATGTTGCTAAGCTAATAAAACGCTAATAAGGGTTAAAAAGCACAAATTACTGGGAAACACCCATACACACTCACATTCACACACATAGGCCAATTTAGTTTATTCAATTCACCTATACTCCATGTCTTTGGACTGTGGGGGAAACCGGAGCATGCAGAGGAAACCCACGCCAACACAGGGAGAACTTGCAAACTTCACACAGAAATGCCAACTGGCCCAGCCGGGACTCGAACCAGTGACCTTCCTGCTGTGAGGTGACAGTGCTAACCACTGAGCCAACGTGTCGCCTGATTCTAGAACATTTAAAAACAATTTACTTTTGCTACATTAGGATGATTTAAATGTATTATAATATATAATAGGCCTCACAGTGGCGCAGTGGATGGCACGTTCGCCTCACAGCAAGAAGGTCGCTGGTTCAAGCCTCGGCTGGGTCAGTTGGCGTTTCTGTGTGGAGTTTGCATGTTCTCCCTGTGTTGGCGTGGGTTTCCTCCGGGTGCTCCGGTTTCCCCCACAAGTCCAAAGACATGCGGTACAGGTGAATTGGGTAGATTAAATTGTCCATAGTGTATGAGTGTGAATGGGTGTGTATGGATGTTTCCCAGAGATGGGTTGCAGCTGGAAGGGCATCCGCTGCGTGAAACATATGCTGGATAAGTTGGTGGTTCATTCCGCTGTGGCGACCCCAGATTAATAAAGGGACTAAGCCGAAATGAAAATGAATGAATGAATGAATATTATAATAAATATATATATATATATAATCTGAATGTCAACATAATTATATGAAACTATATATTTTACTGTACTGTATACTGTAAGTGAAATAAATGTTTACTGCTGTTCTGGTTAAACACCTTCGCAATGTAAGGCAGTGTTATAACTATTTAAGTTTTTATTATAGTTATATAGGTCTATAGTTTATAGGTAAAAAAATATATATATATTTAATAAGTTGTTTATTATTCTTAGTTTTTTTATTAATATTTTTTCTTGTATTATTTACTTTATTTTTTTATATATTCATTCATTCATTTTCATTTCGGCTTAGTCCCTTTATTAATCTGGGGTCGCCACAGCGGAATGAACCACCAACTTATCCAGCATATGTTTTACGCAGCGGATGCCCTTCCAGCCGCAACCCATCACTAGGAAACACCCATTCACTCTCATTCACACACATACACTACAGACCCAGATAATATTACAGTATTACTGCTTTTATTTATTTAGAATATTTTTTTTTCTCTCAAAGACCTTCAAATATGTAAAATTTAAAAAAACTTTGTTAACACTTAAATATTAAAAACGTCACATGCAAACAGTCACATGCTAGTGTTTCATTAAAGCAGTGTGTTGCCTAAAAATACTCCGTTGTTGTATGTTTTTCAAATATGAAGTTTCATAAATATGCAGTCTTGCTAATATTGAATATACTGTCTATAAGCAGAGACAAATCCAATCCTGAGAGTATTATTAATAATACATAACACATTAATGCATATGCTTTCCTACTAGGATCGAAGTCTGGGGAGCCTCATACATGAAACAGAGTCTCTGTTTAAAACCAGAGAGCAGGAGTATCAGGACACCATCGGACAAATTGAGGTTAGAGAACATTTGTGAATGACGAGCTTCATCTGACATTTGCCTCAAGTTTATTTAAGATTAACCACAGTCTTGCTCTTACAGCTGGAACTGGCCACAGCCAAGAATGACATGAACAGACACCTGCATGAGTACATGGAGATGTGCAGTATGAAGAGAGGCCTGGATGTCCAGATGGAGACCTGCCGGAGGCTCATCCAAAGCACAGCCCCCACCGGCAGGTCAGTTTAGCTGTATTTTAAAGGGTTAGTTCACCCAAAAATGAAAATAATGTTTTTAATTACTTACCATCATGTCACTCTAAACCCCGAGACCTTCGTTCATGTTTAGAATACATATATTACATTTTTTGGGGGGTTAAAATCTGAGAGCTTCCTCATTCTACATAAAGAGCCATGACTTGTTCAAAGAAAAAATACCAAAAAAACATCCTCAAAAAAGACCATATGCCTTCATTGGATCATTTAGAAATGCACCCTATACTGACACTGAAGAGAAGAAACATCATCATTTTTGTTTTATGTGCACAAAAATATTCTCATAGGTTCATATATTCCGACTGAACCACTGAGCATATGGTGTTGTATTTTGTGAACTTTGAACAAGTTGGAACCATTGCTGTCTATAGAGGTCAGAGAGCTCTCAGATTTCATCTAAAATATCTTCATTTGTGTTCTGAAGACAAACTTAGGTCTCGGGGGTTTGGAATGACATGAGGGTGAGCAATTAATAACAAATTTAATTTTTGCGTGAACTAACCATCTACTATCTGCACTGTAAAAATGCTTTATTTATTAAATGTATTTATTATATTTTTTTAAACAGGAAAATATTACAAATTTAATTGGGCCTGACTCAGCATGAATGCTGCTTTTCAGCAAGTTCCATGCTCTGCAGCACATAACACACACAGACACCCTTAACATTTCTTCCATCAACACATAAAAACAGTACAAACAATCACCAAACATACTAAATTAAGAGAAACAGGCTACTATTTCAGTGCCTACAGCAATAGTTGACGAGCATGAGATTTTTTAAAAAAGACTCTTTTTATACTTTTATAACTCTTGTTATACTTTTTAGAGGTTAGCTTATTAGTTTGGATTGAACATAAAACAATTAAGCTTTCCTCCCCCAAAAAAATGTATGAATTTTGTTGTCTCAGCTCATTTTAAATAAGTATTTCTTGAGTGTCTGATCTACGTGAAGTATACTTTTTGCTTTTGTTTTGGTGTTTGTTTGTTTTTTGTTTGTTTTTTTTAAATTCATGTTTGTTCTTTACTGCTTTCTGCCTCCTACTTCTTTCCCCAATTTATAACTTTGTTATAGTTACTTACTTTGTTATAAATGGCAGAAATTCAATCTTAGGCTTGAGGCAAACCTTTCATAAATTTTTCATTGGAATACTATACTGTAGAATACAATAACGATTAGCATCTGATATGATGTGATGAAGTTTGCCACACTTACAAAGCAACTTGACAAGGGCTTAAATTAGATTTTGGGAAAAGTGTAAGAACCATGTCAGAAGCAAATTCCTGAAAAAGTCTGAATTTCTGTAGAATACTGTAGGATAGAGAAAACAAGTAGTGAGACTGATTCCTGAAAGGCTACAGTGACGAACAAGTCTACGTTTGATCCTGTGGGCCAGCCTAACCTCCCGCTGGTGCCCTACCCTCACCTGCAGCTTCCACGATGGACGTCCAGCTTCTCCAGCCCGGCGCCTAGACTGCAGCTCCACATAGGAAGTTAGGCCAGAAGAAAAATGACCGTGCCTAACATAGCCTGGTTTCTCTTGAGGTTTTTTTTTATTTTTTCCTTCACTTCGTCTATTGGTGAAGTTTTTTTTTCCTCGCCACTGTCGCCACTGGCCTGCTCGGATCGGGACTTGTGGAGCTGCGCTTCGGTGGATTTGCTCTTCAGTGTTTGAACTTTCAGCAGTGAAACTTAAACCACACTGAACTGAACTGAACTAAACTCTAAAACCTGGACTTTACTAGAACATGTGAAGCTGCTTTGACACAATCTACATTGTAAAAAGCGCTATATAAATACACTTGAATTGAATTGAATTGAATTGAAGTAGTAGGATGTTTGAAAGAAAAAAAAGAAAAGAAAACAATGTGCTCCTTAATCAGCTCAAAATACCAAATGTGTGATAACCTTTGATTGGTTTAAATCATTTCGCTAGCCCATATCACTTTTACCTAACCATTAAAACTTTTCTAAACCATTTCTACAGTTACCTTATTTATTTATTTTACAGTTTCTCCTCGGTTTTAATTTTTTTTTTCTGGCTACAGACAATCGCCCTCCCTCAGCTCTGTGGCCAGCAGCGATTCAGGAAACACTGATGACATTCAGGATGAGCTGGAGCCCGATGGATTGAAAGACGGAGAGAAAGACGGAGAAGTGGAGATGAATGGAGAAGTCAGATGATGATCAGCCCTTCATCTTCATGGTTTCTCAGCTTCTTTGTGAACCTGTCACTCTTTTAAGTGTCGGGTCACCTTTTCATACATAGTAAGGAGGAGTGTGGGATTTCAGATTCCCAAAGAGCAAGTATTGGTGCTTTATAAGCTGTCTTAGAGCAGGACTAGTCCAAAACAAACCTGTTCCCTCTTCATCAGCACTGCCAAGGCATGGCTCCATAGTCTTCCTCACTATAGCTTTAACTGGGGTCTCACTCTTTACAATTAGATGGATATCATATTTAATAATGCATATTATGGTAACACTTTACAATAAGGTTGTATTAGTTCATGTTAGTTACACAAACAAACTAAGAATAATAAATGTATTATAATTAATGTTAGTTAATGGTACTAAAGTTGTTCATTATAGTTTAACTCACAGTGCATTAATTAATGTTAACAAGCATAACTTTGGATTTTAATAATGCATTAGTAAATGAACTATGATTAATAAATGCTGTACAAGCATTGTTCACTATTAGTCCATGTTATTAAATACATTCATTAACATTAAGTAATGAAACCTTATTGTAAAGTGTGACCCATGTTATAATATATAAATAATCTTGTCAATATTGTAAAATTATAATAATATTAATAAATATGGGGCCTCACAGTGGCGCAGTGGATAGCACGTTCGCCTCACAGCAAGAAGGTCGCTGGTTCGAGCCTCGGCTGGGTCAGTTGGCGTTTCTGTGTGGAGTTTGCATGTTCTCCCCGTGTTGGCGTGGGTTTCCTCCGGGTGCTCCGGTTTCCCCCACAAGTCCAAAGACATGCGGTATAGGTGAATTGGGTAAGCTAAATTGTCCATAGTGTATGAGTGTGAATGGGTGTGTATGGATGTTTCCCAGAGATGGGTTGCAGCTGGAAGGGCATCCGCTGTGTAAAACATATGCTGGATAAGTTGGCGGTGCATTCCGCTGTGGCGACCCCAGATTAATAAAGGGACTAAGCCGAAATGAAAATGAATGAATGAATGAATAATAAATATGGAAAAAAAAACTTCTTATCTGTCACCGTCCCACAAGGTGGTATGTTTTTCAGTACATATTTAATAAATTTTGTAATAAATTTGAAATTTTCTTGACAAACTATAAATAATATGCATATATCACCAATAATTTTCACATTTAAAAAATGGGGTGGCAGGTAAGTTGTTAAATGTTAATTATTATTAGTAGTAGTAGTAGTTATGCTTTAAAAATCATGTAATATTACTATTACTTATTAATAAATACATAATTTATGCTATATTTCTTATGTTTACACAAATCTAAAAGGCAAGTTACACGTCCACAATCATCTAAAAAAACAGATTAAAACAGGAAAGTGTTACTCAAAATCAAGCTCTGAAGTACGTTAAACCACAATAGTCAATAGATCGATCATGCAGTATGCTTTACACAAATAATATATTCTGTGAGTCCAGATGTTTTTACCAACTGTTGCTTAACTAAACCACTGTGCACTGAGATCTATGCAATAATCTGGACTGGGCTGACTGTGCGATCTGTGATTCTCTTTGCTGGAAACAGACTGTGAGTATGTGTGAGGTGATTCTCCTCAAGTGCAGTTTCTCCCCCTCGTTTCTTTGTATTTGCTCTTTCAGTGTTGGAGAGTAGCAGTAAAAAACCCAAACTCATGTGCCTACAAATGTGCTGTACACAGTGTCTTAGTTGCCTTATATTTCTTCTCTGGATATTTTTGACTACATGCTTTGTTGTGTTGTTGACCTGAATCCCGAATCATGTCTTTCATCTAAATTTGTGAGATGTGTGAAATGAGGTTATGGATGATCCCAAGATTTGGAAGCCATAATATCAACGTCCTCAGGTGTCGGAAGGTTAGGAAAAGAGATACTGAAATGTTTCTGTTACTTTTATTTCAGCATGTGGGTCATTCTCAGTAAAAGATGAGTATTTTTGGATTGGAATTGTAAGGTTTTTCTCCCTTTAATAAAAATAATCCAAAATGATTTTTGTTATGTTGCAAAAATGGCATCAAACTATACTATGAAAAGTATCAAAGCAGATTTGCTGTGCCTTGACTTTTATACAGTTTTATAAAATTATAAAATACGTTTCATGTTTTTTCAGAAAAAGAAATTGTCAAAAGATAATGGGCTTGAACCCGGAGACAAATTTCTTAGAAAATGCATGAAACATTTTAGAAAAAAACAAACAAAAAGTAAAAGCATGATATTTAGATTTCAATGTACATTTATTTTATTATTGGATGGAGAACTGATGTCAATTTTCAGACATTCCATTAAACCAAACTTGTACAAATTATTTTATTAAATGAGTCAAAGAGAACAAATCGTGTTTTAAAGCACCGTAAAAATAATTGTAAAACAGCTTTAATTTTTTTCAGTATATACACAGTGTGTCCTGTTTAATGAGTTTTCCTGAGAAAAAATAATGACCATTGCACGTTTTTATTATGATTTACAGAAGGCATGCACAAAAATGTCAGTCAGTGTAACAATAGTTTATATCTCAAATAATGTTGTCAGTCATATTTAGAATAAACTGAAGAAAACGCACTGTACAAAGTGCAGCCCAATACCGTAAAAAGTGCTTGGTTCCACACAATTCTTTCATGTTAACCGAATCGTTTTTACAAATTTAAGTGGATTGAACGTAAAAAACCCCAAAAAACTTGAGAATTCTGTTGTTTTAAATACGTAGTTTGAGTAATTTTTTTGAGTGAAGGCACTAATCAATTTTCATTTTACATCTTTATTCTTTGCTACTATCCTTCAAAATAATATCATTTAACATATAAATTTAGTGGGCCTCACAGTGGCGCAGTGGGTAGCACGTTCGCCTCACAGCAAGAACGTCACTGGTTCGAGCCTCGGCTGGGTCAGTTGGCGTTTCTGTGTGGAGTTTGCATGTTCTGCCCGTGTTGGCGTGGGTTTCCTCCGGGTGCTCCGGTTTCCCCCACAAGTCCAAAGACATGCGGTATAGGTGAATTGGGTAAGCTAAATTGTCCGTAGTGTATGAGTGTGAATGGGTGTGTATGGATGTTTCCCAGAGATGGGTTGCAGCTGGAAGGGCATCCGCTGCGTAAAACATATGCTGGATAAGTTGGGGGTTCATTCCGCTGTGGCGACCCCAGATTAATAAAGGGACTAAGCCGAAATGAAAATGAATGAATGAATGAATATAAATTTAGTAATCACTTATGCTGATGATATACGGGCCAACTTTTGGGAATGATGCTGCCAGTGGGCAACAACATGAGACACAGGGAAACTAATTAGAGCAATGGTATACAGATTAGACACTATTGCTCATTCTCAATAGGAAAGTATGCAACAATGCTCTGCAATATTGCCCTGCAACATTGCTCAAAACATTGTCTTGTGTATCGTCAGCATTAGTCTTAAATGTCAGAGTATGTTAATAGACAAGTAAGAGTACATGTCAGAGTATATTGCTTCACTTTTACATAAACATGTTACACTGAATGATGATGGAACATTATTTACATATTTTATTTGAAGACACTCTTTTGGTTAGTATTGCCATCGCTTCCTAAGAATGACCCACACAACTGTTCCCTTCTCCACACACAACATAAGATTTTGGATTATTATTCAATAGCTGATTTATAACAAAAAAAATTGACTTATTTATTATACAATAAATAATTTTTTTTTTTAACTAAATGGTTGTTCGTGCTACCATATTACATTTATTAATTATCTTATTATCATAAACATTCTTATATATTTTTTTTGATTACATGGTAGATTTTTGAAAAACAATATCTGGGTGATGGAGGTAAAGGTTTGCTATTATTGCCTTTTTTTATTAATGGAAATGAATCATTCCATATTTTTGTATTGTCCTCTATACGGTCATTCAGAGGTTATGTGTTGATGGAATTTATGATTTCATATTTCTTGCCTTAAGTGTGGGTCTTTCGAATAAATGTTTTAGTTTGTGCTGTATACTAAAGAAATGAGCTATCTGGAAATGAGCCTTTTTGAGAGGACTATGCAAGGCTTATGTAGCTGTAGTCTGATTTTATGCTGGGTTTTAAATAAAAAAAAAGTTTGCCTTACGACCATTTTCAGTTCTTTTGTATATTATATCATAATTTATGAGAGGGAATATTGTTTCAACTTTACCGCAGATTTCGCATGGAAATTTTGGTTTTGCATGATTGAGCAATTCTCACTTATTTTACATGCATTTGCCTGTTGCTCGAGTACAGAGGTAATGCTCAACGTGACTCTAGAGGAGCAATGAAAACTGTGGTTATACTTTATAGGTCAAAGTTCTGGGAAAAGCTGTTGAGACAGACAAATGCAACGCCAGTGGTTCATTTGGTGATACACAAATCACGTTTCTTTAGGAATACAGCTTTGTTTTGCAGATGAAGGCCATCATTATGGTGTCACATTCTCACACCAGCATAAGTTTAATGTTTAAACAGAACGGTTTTGTATCCATTATGAATTAATAACCGGCGTTAACATGTTGGATTGTTCACACGCAGAAGATTTAAATGAAGATTAAAGTTCCTCCTGTTAAATAATGGTTCTGTTAGCTAATCTGATTGGTCAGTCGTATTTCAACAGAATTATTGACTCATTACACGCTGTCTTTATGAGCAAGTCATTTCATGACTTTTGAGCCTGATTTATTCCAAATTACGGTTTCATTCAAGGATGAAACATGAGTGAGGAAAGGAATTCACCCAAAAACTCAAATTTGCTGGAAATTTCCCAACCCTCGGGCCATCAGAGATGAAGGTGACTGCTTTTCTTTAGTAGGTCATTAAAGAAGATTTTTTTTTTTTTTTACCTAAAACAAATGCTTGGTTCTTGGTGATTCAGGTACCGGCACTTTAAGAGAAAAAAAGAAACAACATATAGGCAAAACAAAAGTAATACTTGAGGCTGCTAACGATGTAGTCGGTCTGTGGAATCTAACTATGTTTACACACATTGTTTATATCACTTAATGCTCACATACAATGTAAGTGTGAACCGCAAATTATTTTACTTGGATAAATACATTTTTTGCTTATGACCTCAATCTATCAAGAGTCAAGAGCCACAGGCAACAATTTTTGATTTTATTTCAAAAAACATTTTATTAAATGCTGTTGGTTGATTTTACAAATCACCAAGAAAATTCATTTAAAATTATTTTTAAGGAAACAAAGTCAAAATCACAAAGAACCACAGTTTAAAAAAATGTTCTTTTGTAAAAAAAAAAAAAAGAAAGAAAAAAAAGTCGCAATGTTTTTTTTTAATTTTGAAGTGAACTATCCCTTTAAGAGTGAGTCATTCGCTCAAACGTTTCATTCAATATTACCGATAATTTCAGGAACTAGAATAACATTTCTGCACGGTGACTGGGATGTTTAATTCTGCAGTTTTTGTTAAGGGAACAAATACATTACAAGTAATGTCCAATACTGTGCCTAAAATATACGTTAATCAACAATATTAAAAAATAAAAATGCATAATTTACTCACCCTTTACTTGTTACAAACCTTTATGAGGTTCTTTCTTCAGTAAAATACAAACGAAGATGTGTTTTTTTTAAATGTTGGAAACCTCTACCCATTGATTTCCATTGTGGGTTTTTTTCCTAGCATGAAAGTCAATGGTTACAGGTTTTAAGCTTACTTCAAAATATCATCTTGTTTTATTCAACAGAAAAAAGAAACTCATTAAAGTTTGAAACGACTTGAGGGTGAGTGAATAGTGAGTAAATAAACATTTTGGGGTGAACTATCTCTTTAATATTGTATGTCAAAATCTTGTGTCATATTTGCATTTGTCTACATTTACTTACATTTGCAGTAGTCATTTGAACATATTTCCTCAGGCAAATGCATCTCTCCGCGGTTATTACACGTATAGCATGCAAATCTTTGCCACCATTAGACTATGGAGAAACCATAGACGGGCTTGAAGAGAGTGTTTATAAGCTCATTCGTGTGTGTAGAGCTAAAACACAGGTATTATGGGAAAGATGTTGGGCCAGTTTGTGTTTCTCTGTCTCTTGAGATTCAGTGACAGTGCAGGTCTCCATCTTCAAGGAGATTATATACTCTCTGGCTGGTTTGCTCTGCATAATTCTGATTCCACCATCCCACCAACTCCTTACCTGAATGACTGCATAAAGTAAGAATGAGCCTGTTATAATCTAATATTAATCTGACATGTCATTTAGTTAATATTTAGTTTTAGTTGAGTTAGTATATATGATGTGGTAATGTTTTATATTGGTATGTATTTTATTCTATTTTGGTCAAAAAAAAAAGTGAAGTCTTAAAGAAATTAATAAATACGAAGAGTTTTACTAATTATTTATATATTTATTGTTTTTCAATCAAGATTTAAACTTAAAGTACTGTGCCAAAACGTAATTATCATTTAAAAAAACTATATTTAAAGGAATAGTTCACTCAGAAATGAAACTGGTAGCCATTACTATAGTACCATAGTACCATAGTTCAATGCTAATGATTTTTTATTTGATTTTGTAAATTACACAGTATTTAACTGTAATATAAACAGATTTTTTACTGTCGGACAGTTATGCAGTCTGTTACTATATTTTAAAGTTACATTCTGAAAATTACTGTATTTTTTACAGTAAATATATATAATATTGTAAATACAGCAAGGTAAATGGTGCTGTAAATGTAAATACAGTATTTTCGCTGTAATTGATTTACAGTAAGTTACTAAGTTACTGGCGAACTGAATTAATATGAAGTGAATTTTGCTGTAGGACAGTTATGCAGTATGTTACTGTGTTTTAAAACTGCATTGTGAAAATTACTGTATTTTTACAGTAATATATACAATACTGTAAATGTATAAACAGCAAGGTAAATGGTGCTGTGAATGTAAATACAGTATTTTTGCTGTAATTGATTTACAGTAAGTTACTGGCGAACTGCTGACAGTGTAGAGTAAAATGGCTACCAGATTCCAACATTCTTCAAAATATCTCATTCTGTCAATAGAAGAAAGAAACTCAAACATGTTTGGGAGTGGAAGCTGAGTAACTGATGGGAGAATTTTCATTTTTGGGGGAACTATTGCTTTTTAAGTGCAATATGTTCATTAGTGACTGCTTTTGTGTTTAAACAACTATTGTTTTTGTTTTATTTACAGAGGTTTGACCAACAAGCATGGCTATCATCTGGTGCAGGCCTTCAGATATGCTGTGGACGAAATAAACAACGGCACCCAGGACAAGCAGCTCCTTCCTGGGGTCACACTGGGCTACCGGACATATGACTTATGCTCTCTCCCAGCCAGCAATCTGGCCACCTTGGACCTGCTGGCCCAGCAGCTGCACCCCTCAGCTGTGGACAGCCGTGCGGTGGCCATCATCGGCCCTGACAGTAGTTCCTATGCTTTCACACCAGCAGCTGCATTAGGGGTGTTCCTGGTTCCTCAGGTATGGCATGATTATCTAATTAGATTATTATCTATTATCTATTATCTAACTATTATCTAGTTAGATTATTATTTTAATAAAATTCTCTTTTCGGCTTAGTCCCTTTTATTTTAATAAAAGACACTTTTAATTTTTTGTAAGTTGCCAGTCATTGCCAGCATTTCTGATTATTTTCACAAACATTTCATGGCCCCAGAATATTTAGTGGTGAATATTTTAACATAATATATCAAAAGAAAGAATAAAACGTCTTTAAAGAAAGTTCATATATCTATAAAAAGAAGCATTTTGAAAATAAAAATGACATATCATTCAGTGAAGTTAGATTTTATATACATTTATATATTTTTTATTTTTATGCTGTCTAATAATGGCGTTAGCTTGCATGTGTGTGACTAATGGGGTGACCAACTTTCCCACACTATAAAAAATATCTGTTAATGAACTGTATTGGAGGTTGATCTCTGCTTTTGTCGACTTTTTATGATGAACATTCAACTTTGCATTTTATCAAAGTGACTATTACTAATGTTTTATTGGTTTGAAACAATATGTTGTATAATAAATAATATAGAGAGAATTAAGTCAGGGTATTGGCAGTTTATTACCAGGTTTTTGTACAGTAATTTACAACACCAAACCAGACAATATATCACTTCAAACTATTAAAAATGTAACAAAGTCACTTTTTCTAACTTTTCAACGTCGAAAGTTGTTGGAGGAAAGATCAAAGTTCCACAGTGCAATTAAAAAAAATTAGCAAATAATAATAATAATAATAATAAAACATCAATCAGAAAATACGGAATCTTTTTAAATGATGTATATATTTCTACAGTGCACATTTTGTGGAAGACTGTAAAAACTAATGTAACTTCATTCTTGTTTTTGTTTTATGCACACACACACACAAAAAAAAGACATATGGATTCATAAAACCTCATTTCTGTTTTATTCTGTAAACTAATGGTGACATTGCTTCCAAATAAATAAAATAAATTCTGTTTATGTTTATATTAATTTTTAGACAACACAATGCCGATCAGAAGAGTTAAAAACAATATTTGGTGGAGTAAGCCTGATTTTTGGTCACAACAAATGAAAACCTCCTGGTTACGTACGTAACCCACGTTCCCCGAATAGGGAATGGAGATGTGTGTGTGGAAAAAGACATATGGCAGTATGCCAGACGACCAATCATTCTGAAGAGTATGAAAACAGGCCAATGAATGCCAAATGAATTGCCAGAGCTCAGCTCCACAGCTGATACTGATTAGTCATTAGCGCCTATATCAGTGCCTGCTGAGGAGCGAGCATCTAGAATTTGCCTGCTGAAGAGCCGATCACTCAGCTAACAGGGGTCCACCATAATTACCGGACTTAACGGCGACCTGTGATGGGAGCGTCAACTTCCTGTGGGGAGGCTCAGCGCGTTCACTAGCCAGTGGAACAGGCTGTGACGGCGGAGCATTTTGGGGCTGCGGGAAGAGCGCTCTTGGCGAGAAACAGCCAGCGCGGACGGGTCCGGTGGGGGAGCAGTTTTCCGAGCCCACCAACAGATGACCTGCTCCATCGTGCACAGCTGATCTCTTACCACCGAGGACTCCTGGGTAAAGTCCGGTGACTCCGAGTAGGCCTGCGTGGGATATGGGCACGCCAAGAAAGCGTACTTTGTTAGCGCAGCGCATATCTGCCAGGGTAAGCCAAGGGTGGCATTTCCGGACCACTGTGTGGCCATCGTCCTCCCCAGGGCACACTGTGGCACCCTCCCCAGGGCACCATCACTGTGATCCTCAGATCATGCTAACCGCTTCCACGGGGAGCAACGGGGGTGGCTTGGAAGCCGCGATCTCAGTTGGTGAGTAAACTGGTTTCAGTCTTGAAATCAGGTTGGCAGATAGTGTCTTCAGTCTCGTGAGAGGCTCTGAAGCTAAATTCTAGGTGCTCGCTCCTCAGCAGGCACTGTTATAGGCGCTAATGACTAATCAGTATCAGCTGTGGAGCTGAGCTCTGCTAATTCATTTGGCTTTCATTGGCCCGTTTTCTTACTCTTCAGAGTGACTGGTCGTCTGGCGTACTCCCATATGTCTGGTTCCAGACACACGTTGGAGTTCCCATGATGGGGAACATTTGTTATTCTTCTGACTAATTGTCAGAATTGTTTGTTGAAATTACAATATTTAATTTGAAATTTGGAAGAAATGTTATCTGACTTTTAATAGTAAATACAATAATATTAACATTTTACTCAGTGCATCCAGAGAAATTTCCAAGTCTCTCTCATACTGTTTTGACTCAATTTGATCCATCTTCATTCTTTGTCTTTTGCAGATCTCCTACGAGGCTACAAATGAACTGCTGAGCAACAAGCTCCTCTATCCATCTTTCTTCCGCACCATTCCCAGCGACAAAAACCAAGTCAACGCAATGATCCAGATTCTCGTCAAGTTTAACTGGACCTGGATCGCCCTTCTCGGTAGTGACAATTCATACGGTATACAGGGAATGCAAAGCCTATCAGAGCAAGCTTCACTCAACAATATATGCATCGCATACCAAGCCCAGATCCCTGCAGGAACAGACAACACAAAGAAATACATGCAAGAAATGGTCAAAAACATCCTCAAAACCAAAGTCAACACTATAGTTGTCTTTGCCAATAAGAGACGGGCCGCTGGTTTCTTTCCTTTTGTTATTGCCCAAAATGTGACGGGTAAAGTGTGGATTGGGACAGAGGACTGGTCAGTGGCGTCGACGGTTAGTAGTATCCCAGGAATCAGTACGATAGGGACAGTCATTGGTGTTGCCGTTAAATATACTGAATTTGATGGTTTTGAAAATTACGAAAGGCTTTCTGTGCCTGGGCTAAAAACCACTGGCAGTCAATTTAGCCTGAGTGTCCCGTGTATGCAAAACACAAACCTTTATGATATGGCGATTAATGGCTTCTCTTTGTCGCAGTACGACATTACTTCCTCATTTAATGTGTATAAGGCTGTTTACGCAGTGGCTCATGCGCTGCACAATGTACTGGATTGTGACTCTGGACAGTGTCAGAAATATGACGTGCAGCCATGGCAGGTTAGTGATGATCAGTATAGTATTACACACAGTATGTTATTGATTGAAGTGTTTGTGTTAATTGTGACACCATTTTTGAAATCCCTCAGGTTTATGAGCAGCTGAGACAAGTGCGATTTTCCATTCGAAATACATCATTTTACTTTGATAAGAATGGAGACCCTCCCACGGGTTATGATATAGTGACTTGGGAATGGACGAATGGGTTGTGGTCATTTAAGGTGGTGGGAAATTACAGTCCTAGTGCCAATGATCTTCATTTAGACGACTCTCAGATTGACTGGTCAGGACAAGTGTCTCCTGTAACCAATGTAAGTGTGTCTTTTTTTATATTCAGTATTTACAATACTGTTTTCTTGTTGTTAATAAAGAAATGTATATACATCTTTATTTATTTATTTCCTTTTATTTAGAATAATTTGTCAGAAGTTAATTGTAAAGACATTTTTAATGATACAAAACATTTTTTTTGGCCACAAAGACAGCATACACTGTAAAATATGCTGGGTTCTACCTAATTCCTACATTCCTACAAAAATGTATTAAGTGAACTTGAGTGGATTAAACATAAAACAATTAAGTTGTCCCCCCAAAAAAATTGTGGTGTTGAATTGCGTTGTTTCAACTCATTTTAAATAAGTAGTTTGAACAAGCAGCAAGTGTAGTAAAATTATATCTGGAGGATCATGCATAGTGCTGGAGTAATGATGCTTCAATTCAGCTTTGCCTCCACAAGAATGAATTACATTATCGCCTCACAGCAAGAAGGTTGCTGGTTCGAGCCTCGGCTGGGTCAGTTGGCATTTCTGTGTGGAGTTTCCATGTTCTCCCCGTGTTGGCGTGGGTTTCCTCCGGGTGCTCCGGTTTCCCCCACAAGTCCAAAGACATGCGGTATAGGTGAATTGGGTAAGCTAAATTGTCCTTAGTATATGTGTGTGAATGAGAGCGTTTGGGTGTTTCCCAGTGATTGGTTGCAGCTGGAAGGGCATCAGCTGCATAAAACATATGCTGAATAAGTTGGCGGTTTATTCAGTTGTGGCGACCCCTGATTAATAAAGGGACTAAGCCGAAAATGAATGAATGAATGAAACGGTACAGCAATATATTTATGTATTTATTCATTCATTCATTTTCATTCGGCTTAGTCCCTTTATTCAGCGATTATTCCCTTTGTTTACATCGGTTTGACGGATAAATTGTTAACGGTGCCAAACAGCATTTCCAGTTGTTTACATCCTTGTTTACATCCTTGCTACAACATACTGTTAACACTAGAAACTGTGCCTGTAATAGATCATTCATTCATTCATTTTCTTTTCGGCTTAGTCCCTTTATTAATCTGGGGTCGCCACAGCAGAATGAACCGCCAACTTATCCAGCATATGTTTTACGCAGCGGATGCCCTTCCAGCTGCAACCCATCACTGGGAAACATCCATACACACTCATTCACACACATACACTATGGACAATTTAGCCTACCCAATTCACCTGTACCGCATGTTTTTGGAATTGTGGGGGAAACCGGAGCACCCGGAGGAAACCCACACCAACACGGGGAGAACATGCAAACTCCACACAGAAACGCCAACTGACTCAGCCGGGGCTCAAACCAGCGACCTTCTAGCTATGAGGCGATTGTGCTATCCACTGCGCCACCGTGCTGCCCCTGTAATAGATCAATTTTAACAAATGAAAATACTTACAGGTTGTGGCTCATAATCCACAGCTTCGTCTATTATGGTTGGAGGGGTTTTTAGCCGAATCCAGCACTGAACTGGGAGAGATTCTGGAAGTTCTCCTTTGTCATGCTAGCTATATATATAATTTTTTATAATTCTCTAGAACATAATTAAACTGTAAGCACTTCTCTCTTTGTGTAGTGTCTTTTGGAAGCCCAAATACAGAAACAGAACAAGCTCTGTGTAAATAGCAGCGTTTGGACGGCATTTTAGCTTTCTCTGCTACATTACAGCTCCTCTGGCCACGGCCCTTTGCTGCACAGGGTGTATGCACATGGTGAATGCACGTAACCTGAAGCGTTTGTGATCTCACTAGCCCAGATGTATTTTTTGTAATCCCTGAACTTCGTTCACTGTAGGATTAGCTAAGATAACTCTGTAAAAGCCAATGTCTCCCTTTGCATTAAACTTTGAGCGTATTGTTTATGTTCACACAGCTACATTACACATCAACTAAAGTTTAAAATATGATATCGTAGTGGACCACACCTTTAAATCTCTTGTTCTAAGACTTAATAAGGTGCCTGAAATGGAAATAATATTAAGTCTCTCTTTAATCTGCAGGTTCCCGAGTCTCTGTGTTCTCCAGAATGTCCCTATGGATTCAGAAAGCTGATGACAGGACAGCATAAGTGTTGCTTTGACTGCATGGCATGCCCTGCTGCCACCTTTCTCAACAAAACAGGTTCGAACACCGTGGCTGCACATAGGGTGTCATTCATAATATAACCAGCAGACGGCACACTTTCTTCTGTTTTGACTCCTGTGTTGCTTCAGGGGTGTCAAACTCAGTTCCTGGATGGCTGCAGCCTGGCACAGTTTAGTTTCAACCCTGCTTCAATACACTTACCTGAAGGTTTAAAACAAGCCTGAAGGACGCAATTAGGTGTGTTTAATTAGGGTTAAAGCTAAACTGTGCAGAGCTGTGGCCCTCCAGGAACTGAGTTTGACACCTGTGACTTAGAGAGTCTAAAATGCTGTACATTTCTCATATCTGCTTTTATATAGAGAATTATAAGTTAGCCTAATGTATTTGTGGCTTGACTTCCTTCTCTGTTTACCTGGAAAAGGCTTTAAAAAAGAGCTAACAAATATGTCTATATAAGTATACAACAAATATATTTATTTATGAAAAACTTTTACTTCTGAATACTTTCTGTAAAATAATAATATAACCTTTTTTAAATCTTAATAACAAATGTTACTTTGGATATGCAGATGTTATGCAGGGTGATATGCAGGGGCTCGAACCAGCAACCTTCTTGCTGTGAGGCAACATTGCTACCCACTGCACTACCACGCATTAAAGGGATAGTAACTAAAGTAAAAATTCTGTCATTATTTACTCATTCGTTACTTGTTCCAAACCTGTTTGAATTTCTTACTTCGGTTGTACAGAAATGAAGATATACTGAAGAATGTTGGAAAAAATGAGCCATTGACTTCTATAGAATTAATTCTTTTACTATGGATGTCAATGGCTACTTTTCTTTTTCTTTTTTTCAACTTTATTCAGAATGATTCAACAGAAGAATGAAATTCAAATGGTGTGGAAATTTTAGTTTTGGCTGAACTATCCCTTTAAGAGCACTTCAAAAATCAGTGAGCATATCAATAATATCATCAAATTATATGAGAAGAAGTATTAATCAAAAATATATTTGCATAATTAAGTACAGTGCTATGAAGAGTAGGAAGAAATTTTATATTTACACGACATGTGAAAGATTGAAATCCCCTGATGTAGCCTCAATATGCAACACTTTAAACGTGTCTCATGCTAACTTCACTTCACATGTCCTCCAGGATACACAAGCTGCCAGTCGTGTCCCATAGAAGACTGGTCTGAAGCAGAGAGTGAGGTGTGTTTGCCGAGGGCAGAGCTGTACCTGTCCTGGGGTGCTCCGCTCACCACAGCCCTAATCATTTATCTGGCCGTGACCCTGTTTGTGACCCTGGGCACAACGCTGGTCTTCCTGCTGAATCTCAGCACTCCTGTGGTGAAGTCGGCTGGAGGGAGGACCTGTCTGCTGATGCTGGTGTCTATGACCGTGGCCTGCTGCAGCACCTTGTGTCACTTCAGCAGGCCATCCCGCGTCGGCTGCCTCCTCAAACAGCCCCTTTTTGTCATTAGCTTCACAGTGTGCCTGGCCTGTGTCACTGTGCGCTCTTTTCAGGTATTTGGGGATCTTTTATTTGGAAATGTTTGAAAAGTTGTGAAGCTCTAGCTTTAGGTTATTCATTCTGCACTACTTAAGGCCCCGTTTACACCGGGTATTTAGATGTGTTTTAGTCAAGCTGATTGCAAGTGGATGATTCTAAATACAGGTGTAAATGAGGTCTGAAATGCTTTGAGTTTGTCCACTTTTTTCCAGGGGTAGACAAAACAAATTTGATTTGATAGATTTTGTAGTGTAATTGCTCATATAATGCATTCACACTTGACTTCTGAAATTGTAAACTAGTTTGAAGATAAAGAAAAAAAAATACAAATGATAGTTGTTTAATTATTCATTGATTCATTCATTTTCATTTCGGCTTAGTCCCTTTATTAATCTGGGGTCGCCACAGCGGAATGAACCGCCAACTTATCCAGCATATGTTTTACGCAGCGGATGCCCTTCCAGCTGCAACCCATCTCTGGGAAACATCCATACACACCTATTCACATTCATGCACTACGGACAATTTAGCTTACCCAATTCACTTATACCGCATGTCTTTGGACTTGTGGGGGAAACCGGAGCACCCGGAGGAAACCCACGCCAACACAGGGAGAACATGCAAACTTCACACAGAAAGGCCAACTGACCCAGCCGAGGCTCGAACCAGCGATCAGCGACCTTCTTGCTGTGAGGCGAACGTGCTACCCACTGCGCCACTGTGAGGCGTTGTTTAATTAAGATAACACAAATCTACACAAATGGAGTCTATTTGCAGCTGTCTGAGAGGAAATGAAAGCTTCTGCTCTCCATATCGTCCACCTGTTGCTTTTTTCATGTGTCAGTTTAGTGGAGCCTGATTTACTTTTTAGCCCCAAAATGTATTTAGCATTTACTTTTAAAATACAAAAATGGGTTTGCAAAAGCTATATAATATTAATTATAATGAAATAAAATATTTTAGCTAAATAATTATCAAAACATGTTTTCTAGTGGGGGCCTCACAGTGGCGCAGTGGGTAGCACGTTCGCCTTACAGCAAGAAGGTCGCTGGTTCGAGCCTCGGCTGGGTCAGTTGGCGTTTCTGTGTGGAGTTTGCATGTTCTCCCCGTGTTGGTGTGGGTTTCCTCCGGGTGCTCCGGTTTCCCCCACAAGTCCAAACACATGCGCTATAGGTGAATTGGGTAAGCTAAATTGTCCGTAGTGTATGTGTGTGAATGAGTGTGTATGGATGTTTCCCAGAGATGGGTTGCAGCTGGAAGGGCATCCGCTGCGTAAAACATATGCTGGATAAGTTGGCGGTTCATTCTGCTGTGGCGACCCCAGATTAATAAAGGGACTAAGCCGAAATGAAAATGGATGGATGAATGAATGGATGGATGGATGTTTTCTAGTTTTGAAAGATTAAAACCAGCGTTGTTAATGTTACATAAAATAAACTGAAATCAAATCAAATATAAGGTGAAGCAATTTACTAACATTAAACTGATAAACATTGCCTTGACATAAAATTAGATTAAGTTGAATAACTAAAATGACTAAAACCGAAAAAAAAATTAAGTGAATCACTTAAAATGAAAAATATAGGCTATCAATAAAAGCTCATTTAAAATAATAATAAATGCTATAATAGTACATTAATAATATTTGAGATTTAAAAAAATAATTCATTCATTCATTCATTTTCATTTCGGCTTAGTCCCTTTATTAATGTGGGGTCGCCACAGCGGAATGAACCGCCAACTTATCCAGCATATGTTTTACGCAGCGGATGCCCTTCCAGCTGCAACCCATCTCTGGGAAACATCCATACACACCCATTTACACTCATACACTACGGACAATTTAGCTTACCCAATTCACCTATAGCGCATGTCTTTGGACTTGTGGGGGAAACCGGAGCACCCGGAGGAAACCCACGCCAACACGGGGAGAACATGCAAACTCCACACAGAAACGCCAACTGACCCAGCCGAGGCTCGAACCAGCGACCTTCTTGCTGTGAGGCGAACGTGCTACCCACTGCGCCACTGTGAGGCCTTAAAAAAATAATTTCATAAGAATATTAGCTAATCACGGTTATGTGCTCATGAATACTGATGAATTAGCAATATAACAATTTTATATACAGTACTTTGTATTGTGTAAATTAATTGAAATCAACTATAATGCAAAAATAATACAGTCTAAAGTTCAAGTTCATTTATTTATAAATCACATTTAGCAGTTTTACAGCTTTTTACCATTGAAATTATGGCCATTTCTTTCAGTGTAAGCATCAGTAAGAGAACTATAAATTGGATTCTGAATTGACTGGGCACCCAATAGAGCCCCCTAAACATAAATGTCTCTTTTTGTTAAGGTGGTTTGTATATTTAAGTGGTCCTCCAAGCTGCCAAGGTCCTATGAAACCTGGGCGAAGAATCGAGGGCCCGAGATGTTCATCCTCATCACGACGGTGGTGGAGATCTTCATCTCCGTTCTCCGCATGCTCCTCGATCCCCCGTTTCCATCTCGGGACTACGACTTCTACCACGACAGCATTGTCTTGGAGTGCAGTAAGACTTTGTCTCTCGGCGCTTTTGTCGAGCTCTTTTTCGTCTGTGCACTAAGCTTAGTTTGCTTCTGCCTGAGTTACATGGGCAAAGATCTGCCGGCCAATTACAATGAGGCAAAATGCATCACATTCAGCCTTATGATTTACATGATTTCTTGGATCACGTTCTTCACAGCTTACTGTATTTCCAGAGGGAGCTTCGTCATGGCGCTATATGTAGGGGCGATCCTTCTTAGCGTGTTGGGGATACTCGGCGGCTACTTTCTGCCAAAGGTGTACATAATCTTGATTAAACCCCAACTCAATACAACGGCTCACTTCCAAAACTGCATTCAAATGTACACCATGGCCAAGCAGTGAAAGCAGATCAGACTTTTTACTGTGTCCTTTCAGCATTAGGATTAGCCAGTAGAGCCTGCTAACAATACAAAGCAACATAATCCCAGTTTCAGCCGATACTCTGATTGTGTTTGGACTGTGACTGTTTGGCATATGTGTAGCCAGTGGGCAGAATGACAGAGAAAGGCTAATTGTGTTGGCTAGAGAAAAGGGCAGAGCAACCGGTTGGTTTGCCCGGCGTGAACATCTGTCATTTGCGCCGCTCTCATGGGTGCCCAGTTTCACTCCAGACAACTTGGAGTAAAGATTTCGTTGGCCAGCTGATTTAAGTCATGATCTTGGTCTGGCAGATTTGAGGACAGATGGGATTATTTGTTTTCTTTGTCTTTTATAAAAGTCTTAAAGGCTCATTCACACTCGTAAATTAGTGGAATATTGTAAATATTATAGCATCCGCATCTGCCATAACTTTCTGTATAAGCGTGCACTGAAGTTTTGTCGTTTGTTGTTTTAAATGTCCTTAAAGCTTCTTAAAGTGAAGTTAAATTTACTAAACCTCAAATCAAGCAGGGAATTGCCAGTACATAATTGCGGCTGGAAGCCCATCCGCTGTGTAAAACATATGCAGAAATATTTGGCGGTTCATTACGCTGTGGCGACCCTTGATAAATAAGGGACTAAGCCAAAGGAAAATGAATGAACTCAAGCAGGTTTGAAACTCGTGGATGGGGAAGAGAAAATGATTATGGAATTTACATTTTTTTGTGAATTATCCCTTTAACTTAACATCTGCCAATCCTACAGGTGATGTTTTATTTCATATTCTCATATTTATCTCAGATCATATTTCTAATTATATTGTCATATTATTTTAGAATCATATATATATACAGATAGTCTGTCAAATGACAGGTATAAAAACTCCTAAAAAAAATTTTTTTAGAAAATTTTAATAAAATATTTAGATTTTTTTTAACCCTCCGATTCCAACAAATAATTAAAATAAACATTTGATAGAGACAAACTGAAAAATATTTTTTACTTCTTAAAATATATTTTATTGTTGTCTTCCTTTAATGAAAGCAGAACTGCATGAACGTCATATGTTTTGGGGTTTTTTTTGTCAAACGTGATGATCAAATTGTTCAGCAATGATCCGAAGAACATCTTTAAGCTATAATAAAAAAAAAACAACTGACCATCTGTTCAAAAAGTCACCATTAATGTCATAAATTTACTTTAATTAGTGACTTGGAAATCTAACTTTTAATATGCGACACCCACTCTGACAAAAAAAACGATTTTAGACTTAGTAGTAGTGAAAAGCAAGTGATGTGTATATATTCAAAATCCCATTTATTATCATGTTTAAATGAAACTCTAAATCTCAGCTTCTCCTTGCAGACTTTGAGACTCCACTGTTGATCTTGTAATTGTTGGCTAATGTTCAGTGAAACACACACACTTGCACGGCCCCTGGGAAAAGCTTGGATGAAAGGCTGGCTGTTGTTCGGGAGGTCATCTCCGTTGACTCTGGAACGTGTGAGTTGGGAGCACGGAAGTGTTTCCCACACTACTTTCCCTATTGTGAGTGTGATATTCTCAGGAGGGGAGAACAATAGAAGTGTGCCTGTAAACGGGAGGCTGCGTAATTCTCTTTACTTGACATCACCCATCTGTGCTGATAGAAACCTGATGTTTGAGCATTGCTTGAGAGTTCAAAATGATACAGCTGGTCTTGAAATAAATGTTAAATACTTTATGCATGCATATTAATTGAAAATTTACTGTATTTAATTAAAAAGGAAAATAAAATCTAAATCTAAAGATATAATTTTTCTCAACCTCAAAAATGATTACGTCATCGCACTTTACTTAGATTCATTCATTCATTCATTCATTTTCTTTTCGGCTTAGTCGCTTTATCACAGCGGAATGAACCACCAACTTATCCAGCAAATGTTTTACGCAGTGGATGCCCTTCCAGCTGCAACCCATCACTGGGAAACATCCATACACTCACATACACTACGGATAATTTAGCTTACCCAATTCACCTATAGCACATGTCTTTGGACTTGTGGGGGACACCAGAGCACCCGGAGGAAACCCATGTGAACACGGGGAGAACATGCATTTACTTAGATTTCCAAAACATATTTTTGTTTCTTGTTTTTAAGAAGAAACTGATATTTACCCTCCCTTTTCTTGTATTTTATTACTTATTTGTTTTACTATTTGCGCCCTTCTGTGAATTGTTGATTTTTTTTTAATTAAAGTATGACCTCCAATCAAACTCACTGGATTATTATTTTATATGAAGAGTTTATTTGCAAAAAACATGACTTCTAGAAATGACTTAAGCAAGCATTTTAGTTGTTTTCATCATGTTTTTTACATTGAGTATTGAAGAATTCAGTTGCACAAAAAAAGCTTAATTTCTGAACTGGAGGAAACCCACGCCAACACGGGGAGAACATGCAAACTCCACACAGAAACGCCAACTGACCCAGCCGAGGCTCGAACCAGCGACCTTCTTGCTGTGAGGCGATCGTGCTACCCACTACGCCACCGTGCAGCCCACACGAATTATGAGAGAGTTTAAAACCAGTTACCCATATGAGCACATATTCCTTACAGGTGGTGTTTTATGAAATTCCCCAACGTGATGTTTAATCAAATTCTCAACTCCATATTTTCATACAAAATGTTTTTTATTGGACTTCTTGCATATTTTATGTCAGTTTATTAAGCAAGTAAAAAAGAGGGGTCTGAAACATGCAAACTTTGATTAAAAATTTGACATAAGAGCTCATTCCCAAAAAACAAACAAACAAACATCATTGGTCAAGAAAACAAACTGGATCCTTTATCAAAGGTACAAAATGCCTCACCTAACAAACAATCCTCAGTGCAAACAGAAATACAACAATTAAGTACAAAATCAGTTCAAAGTTCTGATACATCAAACTCCACTGGAGTCAATTAAATTAGCATACAAACAACAATTGAATTAATATATAAGCATTAAGAGCTAAAGATGAGGCAATTCACCTCCTTCCAAGACAAACACGTGTTTGTCAAGAGTTTTTGTCAATCAATATGATGACAACTACAAACATACGCTTTGGAAATCCATATCCTACTTTTATGAGAGATGTTAATACCACCGTCCCTCAGGGTTGTCAGTCCACAGGATCTCTACCAGGGTCTCCAGACAGACCTCCTGCTCTCGGGCTGCTGTAAAGCGGCTGTGTTCATTTTGGAGGAGGCCGTTGCTGGAGTGGAGCCCATGGTTGAGCTGGTTTTTGGGCCACTGTGGAGATGCTGGAGCTCTCCAGTGCTGGAGTGAAGCGAGAGGAAGTGGACAGACTCTCTCCAGCAGTGAGAATAGCCTTCGTTGTAGTCTCTCTGAGGGATCTGCTGCTGTTGCTTGATCTGCTGTTTCAGGAAGCTGACCGTCATTTCCAGGATGTCAGCCTTCTCCAGTTTGGTGCTGGGATCGTGACTGTGGAACTCCTTTTCTAGGAGACTTTTCAGCTGATCGATGCAGGTGTTGATTCGATCTCGACGCATCTTTTCAACTAACGGCTTCCTCAGCTGAAAGCAAATGGGAATGGGATTTGAACATGTTGAACAATCAAAGTCAAAGGGGTAAATCGATGGATGACATGTAATAAGGAGTTCATATTTTGTAAATCGCTTTGCACATTTAAGAAAATGTATCAATAACAGGTGATAAATAACTATGACATTCAAAATTGTGAACGTATAATGAGTTATATTTCTGTTTCAAGTGTGTTTAGAATTATGTTTGTACATTTAAGAAATGTATTCTGCATCATCAAATTTGTGACCCTGGACCACAAAACTAGTGTAATTGTTTGTTGTAAATTTACAATTAAACGTCATTCATTCATTCATTTTCATTTCGGCTTAGTCCCTTTATTAATCTGGGGTCGCCACAGCGGAATGAACCGCCAACTTATCCAGCATATGTTTTACGCAGCGGATGCCCTTCCAGCTGCAACCCATCTCTGGGAAACATCCATACACACCCATTCACACTCATACACTACGGACAATTTAGTCTACCCAATTCACCTATACCGCATGTCTTTGGACTTGTGGGGGAAACCAGAGCACCCGGAGGAAACCCACACCAACACGGGGAGAACATGCAAACTCCACACAGAAACGCCAACTGACCCAGCCGAGGCTCGAACCAGCGACCTTCTTGCTGTGAGGCGAACGTGCTACCCACTGCGCCACTGTGAGGCCAATTAAACGTCATATAAATGTTAAATGAATAAGCTTTCCATTGATGTATGGTTTCTTAAGATAGGTCAATATTTAGCTGAGAGACAACTATTTGAAAATCTGTAATCTCTTCAAAATACTGAGAAAATGACCTTTTATGCTGTGTAAATTAATTATTTAGCAATGCATGTTACTTATCAAAAACTTAGTTTTAATGTATTTACAGTAAGAAATGTACAGAATATTTTCATGGAACATGATCATTAATATTCCCATGATTTTAGCATACATTTTGACCCATTCAATGCATTTTTTTACTGCTAAAAGGCATACATGTGCAACTTTGTGGTCCAGGGTCACAGTTTGTAAAAAGTGTGATTCATCAGTTAATTATACATAAAGACTAGGAATAATACGCTATTTTTTTCATGTCAGTGTAGGCTGAAATAAATTAAACCAAAACAAACAATCAAATTTTGTTGAAATTCTGGAATAATGTTTTGAAAGTGAACATACCTTTATTTTTTCCTTATCGCTGAAGTGAAGATGGTCAAAGGAGGCGAGTGTGGCTGAATGGGGTGCCATGTCTGTGCTGGAACAGCTTGCTTTTCTGTTGTGGCATAAAGAGTTGTGAGGCTGTTGGAGGTGCAGAGGCTTGTATTTATACCACTGCATTACCATTACAAAGCCATGTGGCCTGTGCTGTGTTACTGTTCCCACACTCTGGGACCAAAGGGCCGGCTCATCACAACAATAGAGGACATTAATTTTATGGTTAACTGCCTGCTGGCCTTCCACTGAAGGAATGTTTCCCAAGGTATGAGAGTGAAGGAATTTGACCTTTAAAAAAATTGAATTTTTTGGTTGTGCGTGTTTTCATATGTAGAGCATCAGAGTTAAAGATAAAAAGATTAAAATCAAATGTATTTGATAACCATGATTTTTTTTTAATTATGTGTGCTTCTTAGTTATAGTTTGTGTAACCAACATATATGAAATATTGAAATAT
The DNA here is from genome assembly GCA_903798125.1 of Danio choprae. NCBI lineage: Eukaryota > Metazoa > Chordata > Actinopteri > Cypriniformes > Danionidae > Danio > Danio choprae. The sequence goes on along the minus strand of CAIGQW010000317.1, from coordinate 1,920,462 downwards.
AATATTGAAACTCTAGCACAGACTGTCCATATGCAATAAAGTATATTTTATAAAGCATAACAGGATTTATTTGATGTGTATGCATGCATTTCATTTTTGTTTACCATAAGATGTTGCAAAGATTCAAGACAGTATACAGCTCAGTGGTGAAAAATCCAATAGTGTGTTTTTTATAAACAATAATTATTTGATTTATGCATGCATCTAATTCATAAATTGTGTGATTTAAATATATAGCAAATTCTCTAGATACCATAAAATGTTCATCGATGAAAATAATTTATGCATTTGCATTTGTATACAATTAAAAATACATTTCATAAACCATGCAAACAATTGTTTGATAAGTTTGTGCATGGACATAAAGGGATACTACAACCATAAATGAAGATTTCTTCACCATTTACTGAAACTCAAGTGGTTCTAAACTGATTTTCTTTCTTCTGTAAAATACAAAGGAAATATATGTAATAATGTTGGAAACCAGCCATTGACAACCATAGGAACAAAAATCAATAATGGAAGTCAATAGCTGTTTCTTTCAAACATTCTTTAAAATATCTTAACAATCTAAACATATTTTGAACAAGTATTAAAATGCAATAAAGAACATTTTATAAACCATGACAACACTTATTTTAAAAGTCTGTGAATCCAATTCTAGAACCTAATTATTTAAAAACTTTAGACAGCACATATACATCACATATGAAAAAGCACATATACATTTTTAACACTTTATAAACCATAAAGATACTACTTTGATAGGTCTGTTCATGCATTTAATTTATACTTAATCACTGAAGAACTATGCATATTTCTTTTGCAAAACTTAACAAAAGCTATACTTTGTGACCAAATTAAATTAGCAATATAAGACAGTAGGGCTAGTGTAATTTATAGTACCATTAATAGTTATTTGTAACCTAAATATGTTGCGTAAACTCTGCAAAATAGATATTTATTCATTTATTTGTATGATATCTCATGCAAATGTCCCAGGAGCGTGACCAACACCGACTGTCGACAATGGCACGTGGTTAAAACAGCCTGCCGCATCAAAGGCACGAGAGACACAGCTGGAAACACAGACTTGATCGCGTTCCCAGGAATATTAACTGTTAACAGCACGACTGTTAGCTCCACTGAAGTTTAACGTGACAAAACAGTCGCGTCCACGTGCCACAAGGAAGTTAGTTCTCGTGTCTCTGAGAAGCTGCTTGAAAGCTGTGAAGGCACGCGCGGGACGATGAAGATTTTAAAACTTCCTTAAGCGAGACATTTTGAATCTGCGTTTGGCGAAATAGTTATGTGGGGTGAAATGATGCTAATTGTTTTTGTATAAAAGTTATACTTTAGCTCATTTTATGTCACCACACAGTCAGCGCGCGGCCGAAGAGATCAATTGTTATTCATTCATCGTGCGCGCGACCTGCAGTCCACACAATCACGCGCCCAGCAGACGCCAAAGCCAAACGGGTCATATAACCCTCCTTCTGTTATCACTGTGGGAAAGACACTGACGAAGTTCAAGCACGTGAGTAAAGTGGTTTTGAAGAACAATCAGAACTAGCAGGTGAATCTGGATTATTAATGGTGCATGAATTTTAAACAAAGGGGGAAAAGTTACCTCAGAACGCTTTAGCAAATTCACAACGATCTTGTGTATTATGGCGACAGCAACTGTCCAAACAGCATTCACTTTATTTACAAGACATAACATCTCTTTTTGTGTTTTGTAGTCTATTTCCTTTTTGTCTTAAACGTTAAAAATTTCAATTATTGTTGGTTTGTTTCACATTTCACAGTGCTCATAATTTACCCACAGTTAACAATCAACATATTGTTAACTCTGTTCGTTTCTAAACCATGGGTTAGCATCATTATTTGCAAATTATCTATATCATTGATTGAATGAAGTCAGTATGAAATTCAGCCTTTTTACATTAAGGCTCTAGTAGTGCTAATCATCAAATATGGCTTTCTACTATCATATATGTTTTCCTTAGCTGTCTGACTGTTCTTACTATGAAAGTAAGAATTATAAATGTTTTATTCTAGTTGACTTGGCCATTTTTTGACATTTTTAACGATATTTATGTACTTCTGTGTTTCTTTGTTTAAAGCGCTTGAATTCGAGGCACAAGACGTTGCATAACATTTTAACACCCATTCTTTCACATTAACTGCAGTACAAGATAAGCAGTGCAAAATTGGTGCAAACTGTGCTCAAGAAAAACTGTATGCAGACATTCTGAACAAGCCACAATACCTGATATAGATTTCAACGTGATTGTTAGTCATTCTATAACAGCAATTAAAAATATCAGAGTTTTTGTAATGGCACGCTATTATTTAATCTAGTATATATCTAACACATCATAACAAGAATGAGTTAAAAATGATAAATAAGCCAATTCTTTTTTTCTATTGTGATGGATAGCAAAGACTTATGTTACTAAGTTTATGTTTTATATTCAATGTGTGTGCGTGGATTTGTTTGTGTGTTCGCTAGTGTTTTTCTCATATATCAGACATGCTGTGAGTTTGTGTTTGAGAACATTCCCACCATCCTGGGTGCTCTAATCTGACGACTGCAAACAATGCACTAATTGGTCCATTGAGAATGTTAATTGCGTGTAGCCGCTGTAAAACAGCCAGTCTCAGCTCTACAGACATACTTGGGAAATCCAGTATATGTTTGTGCAATAGTAAATAAAACAGACAAGTCTTACTGCAAGCCACCTTTATAGCATTTTTTTTAGAGATTTATCATAAATTTATATTTTTAAAAGTACTTATTTTCTGCTGTGTTTTCTGCTAGCAGATGTGAAGCCTGTTGTGAGATTGAATTGAATAAGTGATTCAGCCACTGTGATTCCTCTGCATTAAACCACCTGTAGCAGCAGGCCTGAAGACATAAGGGTTGTGTGCCATAAGGCGCTGGGCTTTCTTTCACTCAGGTTCCCATGAGTTGTGTGTGAGAGGCTTGTCTTCCTTTCCCACAGTCTGTTCATTGACTGCCCACAGCAAGCAAACAAAAGAAGTGTGTCTTGTTACACAACACATTAGTAGCGCTGTTTGAACTCTCTTTATTAGAGAGGGGTCCTAAGACATCATCGCAAGACCATCTGGACTTTAGACACTGTTCAAGCACTTTTAGGACTTTCCCAGGAATTTCCAACCTAGAAATTTTTACTTTACTCACCACTTAAAGTTTCTCAAGTTAAGTGTTTAGTTATTTAATTAACACTTGTTTTGGCATGGTGAGTAGGACAGCGTGTGATTGGTTGAGGTAGTCAAAATGATCCTGTCATTGTCTTCAACAGTATTTCTGATTATGTTTAATTTGCATAAAATCTCAATTTTTTTCCATGAGCATCTCCAGAGAAGTTCTTAAATATATTTTTTAAAGAACTTATTATTATTATTATTATATTAATATTATTATTACACATTTTCAGTTTAGCTGCGTTTATAATTCTCAGAATTTGCCCAGATTTTGCTGAACATATGCCCTAATATGTAAGAAATGTACCGTTATCATTTTACAGGTGTTTTAACAGTGTTTTGGATTATGCATTGTAGAAAATGGGATAGTAATCTTTATTCATTTATTTATTTTGTTTTTACAAATGTTTCTCTTTGCATCACTTCCTGGTTGACAGGAATAGCACCTGTCCTTTTTCCTCAATAAGGTGTCTTGTTAGTATATGATAGTTACTTAATGGATTACAAAGCAAGCAAGTATGGGATTGTGATTATATTTTAATGAAAGGTGTGATTGACAAATAGAAGTATTTATGAATGATCACATTGCCACAGAACATTTGACATAAAATAGATTTTTATTATTTGTTGTAAAACATTTACAGATGCTGTCCATCTTCATTTAGTGCTTTCCATTGTTGCTTGATTGTTAGACTTTTTATAACACAGTTTATAACACAGTTACACTGCAATATCATTATGATATTGCCTTATAATCTTTATAAAAGTATTTGTCAGTCATATTTGATTTATATAAAATCTATACCACCACCAAGAAAATATTCAAAAAGAACAAAAACTTAATAAAAATCCATTAGATCTATTAAGAAACTTCTATTCATAGAACATAAATATGTACCTCAATGTGAGATATATATATAGTTGTAAATGTATAATATAACTGGTAACAGTCGGTTTGCCAAAAAAGGCAAAAATAATCAGTACCTAAAGTAAGAATACAGGTAATTCTTCTCTCATGAAAGAACATTTTCTCTAATAACAGAGTTAATTGTGGTAAGTCACATTGTTGTTTTTTAAAAACACGAGTATTAAGTCTACCAGGGTCTCCAGATGTGACTGCGGGCTGGAGTGTGTTGTTTG
>CAIGQW010000317.1:1889248-1900455 GCA_903798125.1 Danio choprae | reverse complement strand
ATATATATATATATATATATATATATATATAGGGAATTTAAATGAGTTCAACTTTTCATAAGCTTTTCTAAATAAATATTTTAAATAAGAATAAGTATTAGTATTATCATCATCATTATAGTTCTTGTTATTTGATTTGATTATTATAGTAAACACATATGCCTTCTTGATTTTTTTTATTTGACTCACGTCAAAGTAAATGCAGTTTTTATTGGCAAAAATTATAGAGGAACAGGGAGATGGAACAGTTATATGTCTTGCAAGTGTAATAATATAATACAGAGAAAATTTAACAACAACCACAACAACAACAAAATGTAGATTTGCATGAATGAATTAGCATGAATTAAGCTATGATTTCATCAATAGACAAAAAGAAAAAAGCACTAGGGATTATAGCTATACTTAAAAAGATCGTCACAATGCATCAAGCATTTTGCACTTTTCTTGTTATTTGTAAAGGAGGAAACAAGAGAGTCAAATTCAGCAAGAAAATGGGGAAATATAAAGAAGATTTAAGCCATTTTTGTTTATGAATGAAAATAATATTGCCTTCAGAACCAGAATGGGTTTTATTGCCAGGTGTGCTTACACACACAAGGAATCTGTTTTGGCTACAGAAGCTTCCGGTGTACATAAAGTGACAAGTGACAACACGAAATAAATATGAAAAAGACGACAAACACAGAGATGCAATCAGTCAGAAAGCTCTGGATGATAAATTGTATGTACAGATTTGTTATAAATATACAAGTTATAAGGTGCTGTGTACAGTACTTCAATAATATACAGTACTTCAATAATATACGAAAATGAACAATGTATTCAAAAGATAAACGCTGGTATTTTAAATAGCATATTTGAGGACAAAATTATGGGTCACATTTGTAAACTTACAAACGTAAGAGCTCAATTCAACCCAATTAATGAATGCATAGCTACAGTTCACTGAGCATGAAAACGCTGTCAAACCAATTAATAAGCAAGTCACCGTGAGCTCGGAAGCCACGCGAGATTTCGCGGCGAGATCTGGCTGTTTTCAACATGGCAGGCAGCAAGTTGGTGCTAGAAGGGAGGATCAGTATTATTAGCTTTATCTCAGGACTGGCCGTAATTATAATACCTTTACTTGTCAAATTCGGCTCTCACGTTGACTGGATATTCGATTACCTCACAGACGTGAACGGCAAAATAGCCATCGCGGCGTATATCACAGTTATCAATGGCTTCCTGCTAATCATATACAAGGGACCTTTATACAAGGTAAGACTCAAGAGAGAAGATGTGTGTTATGTAAATAAAACTAGCATAGTCTAACCGAAACGCATGTGAATAATTAAAATTAATGAAGAAATATGTAGTTGTGTAACGTTAGTTTCAAAGTCTCCAGGACTGAAAAAGTGTCCTGTGTGCAGGTGTAATCCTATTATAAGCACTCTAATGGGATCTCCTAAGGGTTTTTCTGTCAATATCAATAAGCTCTACAAGAAGACAAGAAGAAGTGTGTGGGTTTGCAGCATCAGGATCTGACTAACTATGTCTTGCTTTTTCCTCATTTAGGTGGCTGTTCGAGCCTGCTTTCTTGGATTTGCCTTTGGATGTGGTCTCACTTTAAGTTTTGCAGATACAACATGGACACACTTTGGCTGGTAAATAAGTTTTTGTTAAGTATTAAATTATATTTGAGGACTTTAACTACAAAAAAGACAACTACAAAACTTTAAACGGATAGTTTAAGAAAATTAACATTTACTCACCATTTGCTTTCTTTCGGGTGGATCCAAACATTTATGATTTTCTTTATTCTTTTGAATACTAAAGAGGATATTTAGAAGAAAGCTGGAAATCTGTAACCAATGATATCCATAGTAGGAAAAACAAATACTATGGAAGTCAGTGGTTACAGGTTTCCAACTTTCTAACTCAAACAGGTTTGGAACAAGTAAAGGGTGAGTAAATGATGACAGAATTTTCAGTTTTGGTTGAAGTATCCCTTTTAGTTCATATAGCTTTTTTTCTTTTATCAGGTATTTTCAGCAGTGTCCTGTGTTTATTTTAAGTTATTTCAATTGTATGGGAATGAAAAGGTTATTGTCAATGTCTTCTATTTGAATGACTTATTTTCATTCCATGAAAGTGAAATTACTTAACCTAAATCAACCAGAATAATTGAGAGTCTCAGACTCCCATGACTTATTTAAATAGGACAATTTCAATAGGCCATACAGGACTTACACAAGGATTTTTTATTAAACCATTTATATGTTTTTATTTTATTTTGATGTTTATGTTTATAACATTTGTCATTTATTCTGAGATTGCTTTGAAGAGTAACAGAATCTAAACATAGAAGTTTGATAAAATGCTAATTAAAAAAGAAAAAACATCACATGGACAAGAATGTTTGGCGTGGAAGTGATTTGTCTCATGTCATCTGGTACTGACTTCTGTTTTGTTCCACTAGGTATATGTGTTCACTGTCCTTTTTTCACTACTCTGAGTACCTGGTTACCGCCATCATCAACCCGCGCAGTCTTTCTCTGGACTCCTTCCTGCTCAACCACAGTGTTGAGTACACATTAGCAGCTGTTTCCTCCTGGCTGGAGTTCACTGTAGAAAAGCTTCTAGTTCCAGGTTTGTTTTGCAGACTAATGATTTAGTGATCATCTAATTCAGTTTAAGTTTGCTTTGTTAAAGACTATAGATTGTTGTTGAACTTAGCAGAATGTATAGACACTTAATAACAATATTAAGATGTCGTAATACATCTGTGTCTATTTTTAAGCAGAGGAGATGTGTTGGAATAAAAATTATTATTTTTTAGATAACCAATTAACAAAATTATTTGATAATTTTAGACTCGATTATGCATAGAGTACCATTTAGTGTAAAAATACTTTTGGTCAAATTATACATGAATAAAGTTATAAATAAAATTGTATTCGTGTCAATAAAAGGTTATGTGAAATATGCATGCTTTTGGAATCAATTTTGTATATGAATGTGTGCAGAGAGATTAGTTTTTTGTGAAATAATGGTCCAGTTGGAGCCGGGATGTGATAATAATATACTGATTTTAAATGATTTATGAGAATTAAACACACATTTAGTTTTTGTTTGAAAAAATATTCCTGAAAATTTCCAAATAATTTTTTCAAGAGATTAGGGTGACCTCTCTCTGTTATATTTTCTTCTTCCTTTTTTACTGTTATAGTTATTATTAATAATGATATATTTTTGTCATAAAATATTGAAATGTATTTATTCCTCGTGTTCGAAATGAATTGAATGTGTTTGAAATTAAAAGTTCATTCCCCTACTTATTTTTGAAAAAATAAAATGAAAGTAAGAATTAATGCAGGTGAACTGACTCTATTCTGTTTTTCTATTCTATTCTCTATTCTCTATTCTATCCCCCCATCAGAGATAAAGCAGTTGAACTGGCTATGTTTAGTCGGTCTGGTGATGGTTATGTGTGGGGAGGGTCTGCGCAAAGCTGCCATGTTGACGGCAGGGTCCAACTTCAATCATATAGTGCAGAATGAGAAGGCCCAGAGCCACGTGCTGGTCACCACTGGAGTTTACGCTCTCTTCAGACATCCTTCCTATGTGGGATGGTTTTACTGGAGCATCGGCACTCAGGTAAATTTACTATTAAGCATCCTATTCTAATGGTTTCTAATTTTGTTTAGGAGACTCTACTATTGGATGGTGTCCATCCATGGGCCAAAAACATTTAAAATTTATCATAATATAAATTGCAGCTCATTTCTTTCTCTCCAAAGCCAGCCTTTGTGAGACTCTACTTTACTAGGTTCTGATTGGTCAGATGACCCAGTCTGTTTTGATTGGTCTATCACTTAAAGGTATAAAAACCCAAAACTGTAAATTCTGTCATGATTTTCTGATCATTCACTTGTCACAAACCTATTTGAGTTTCTTTCTTCCATAAAATGCAAGAGAAGGTATTTTGAAAAATGCTGAAAACCTGTATCCATTGACTTCCATAGTATTTGTTTTTCCTACTATCGAGTCAATGGATACAGGTTTCTAACATCTATGTAACTTTTGTGTTCAACAGAAAAAAGGAACTCATAAAGGTTTGGAAACACTTGAGTAAAGGTGGAGTAAATATTCATTTTTGGGTGAACTGTCCCATAAATTTAATTTGAAAATCTGAATTTGAGCTTTAGAGGCTTCCTAAACACTTGTGATATAAAGGGTAACCATGGCATTGGTTTTACCATATTGGTTTGAGTGCTCATCCTTTGGAAGTGCAATACAAAGTGGCGTAAAAAAACCAACATCTTGACATGTCGACAACACAAACCAAACTCATCCAAGCTCATCCTCAGCTGCAACTACACTGTTAATGGGACAAAATGGATGTTGTTTGCTGACAGAATGGAGACCATAGGATAATGTTATGCTAATTTGTTTAGGTTTGTGCATGAAGAGTGGAATAATTGATGATTTATTTCAGGCATTTCAGAAACGGGTCTCTCTTTTGCGAGGCAAAATATTTTTTGAACACTTTGAGCGTTCAGTTGGTAGTCTAGAGGATATGTCGACGTGCTCTTTGTTTTAAACCTGTACTCTTGCAAATCCCTGTTCCTCAGATAATGCTGTGCAACCCAATATGTATACTGGGATATACAGTCGCCAGCTGGCGGTTCTTTCGGGAGCGTATCGAGGAAGAGGAGATCTCGCTCATCCATTTCTTTGGAGAGGACTACATAGAGTACAAGAAGAGGGTCTTCACTGGCTTGCCCTTCATCTCAGGGATCAGGGTTAATTCGTAAAGCCGTGCTGCATTGAGTGGAGGAAATAGCCTGAAAGTGCACACCCGGACACTTCTGACTGGCACTCTGAGTGAGCTGCTTGCCTGGTGGCATCATGGTGCGGCCCCTGAGGCGGCACAGATAAATGAGGTGGAAGCACAGTAAAACTGACCTGCTGATCTGCTCTGAGACACATTGGTCTGCTCTGAGCATAGTGGAGCTTCCACCACCAACATCATCAGAGATACATCAAGTTTTTTCAGCATCTGATTTTTTTCCTACATCATATTTCTGTTCTGTCTCATTTACATTCCATTCATAAATCAGATATCCTCATATTTATAGTCATTGCACCATGAAATTTATTATTATTATTTTTTAATCCCCAGATTTTGTGGTTCGAAACCTTAGAGGTTTGATTCAGGATATCGGTTGCTTATAAATGTCCATAGATTTTCAGTAGATTTTTATTTTTATTTCATTGAAGACTTCAGTAAGGCTTTAAATTGGACCTAAGGTATATTTATTGCAGTGGCAACTTGAATGGCAATTTTGTGTAAAAATGAGTTTGTGTCAGAAAGTTGGCTTTTTTATATTCCACTCATTCTGTCAGTCACAACAGACCTACACATTTTAAAACCATTTTCAGACAATCTCTAAATATCTGTAATTTGTAAATGCTGTTTGACAATTTTAATACAATTATTAGAGAAATAAACATATGGTCATTTACAGCTTTAATTCTTCTGTTGAATTCCCTTGTCCCCACTGGTCTTTACAGTCCTCCAGTCATGTTTCTTTGCATCTGACTCCATCCGTCTCTGTCGTCTTCATGTCCACACTCACTCATTACCATATCTTTTCACTTTCCCTCACACTTGCATGATATTTCAAGAAAAAAAATCTGTTGTCCGGAAAGTGGGATTCAGAGGGCCGAGCGCCGGAGGGTTTGCTGTATCCAAAGTCGTACTCTTTCCAGTTTGACATTTCTGGGAGGAAGGCTCCACTCTCCTCCTGGCACGATGTAGCTTATATAGACATTGGGTAAAGAATAGAAATTCCTTGCACACTTTCAACCAATGATGAGCACTATAATATATGCGTACAGGTAATGGACATTTGAACACATGCAATAGGTTTTTATGATGTAAGAGTTGCACTGCGTGCGAAAAGCTGACGGGAGAGGACCATCCTACCTCTTGGATGATAACTGTATCACTTACATTAGTAACATCTTCAGCAAAATGTAACAAACCTTTAAAATAAACACTGAATCTGATGTTTATTTAACATTACTATGATTTTCTGAAATGCAACCATTGTAAACTGTACAGTCTGGCCAAAAAAAAGTAATTCTTAAGAAATTATTTTATAAATGGATCTTAGTTGCAGTAATTAGTAGTCTCTGGCAGGTAATATTTTTGGCAACTATTTTTTTTTAAGGTTAATTAATGCACTGTGGTGTTTGTATGTCTTTACAATGATGGAAAATGTATCCTATGGTTTCATTCATTGGCCTCAATTTATGCAAGTCTGCTTCATTTTCACACATGAATTGGCCTCATTGGCCAGCAAAATGTATTTGAGATGTGCTGGAGTAGATTTTACAAAGTCAAAATCAGACAGTAGAGGTGCTTCTATTATCAGTACAAGGACAATACAGGACAGCTGTATGAAATCCAAAAGTTTACATTCTTAATCACCTGTTTCTAAATGGTCTGTCTCTGAAAGTGAGGGGGACATATCCCCCCCCAGTTGCTACGCCCCTGTTGTGACATTACATAACATTAGGCTGTCTAACGTAGCTTGACAAACACTGTAATATCAAATCTAAAGATCTCAGAACTAAACCACTGTGAATTATGCTAAAGTCAGTCGTGGAAAAAGATTTTTTTTTTTGGCCTTGCCAGTGTAGGTCTTTCAAACGGTGTATTAGATTTGTATAAGTGCATACTTATTTATTTGGGGTAACAGATGTCTAAAGCTGACAGATCACACTGGGATCTCTTTGCGATTGGCTGAATCAGTGGTGTTCTTTTGCTTGTTTGGCCTGTAGTAATCCTTGTTCTTAGGATTGGTCTCTTCTGATAGGCTGTTTAGAGTCCAGTTGTCTTCAGTGTTACAGGATAGCTCATTACTGTAATGATGACACATGGAATAGGTTTTATTATCTAATAATTACCTGCTTTTCCTTTTATGTGTCTACATAAGAGCGTGATATGCTGTTGACGTACTGATGCGCACTCACCTTGGCTGTGTGTCCCCAGTAGACGTGCTGTCCTCATAGAGCTTCAGCATGATCTCTGTACGATCATCCTTGAGTTCTTTAGGCTCCTTCAGCCTGTTAAAGATCAAATTTGTGCACACACAAAACACATTCATTACACTGTAGAAATGTGAAGCCAAAGTCCCTGTCTGGCTGCTGGATTATGACACAGATAGTAGCAATTGGAACCTAAAATCCTGCAAGCCCAACTGCAAATATGCGATCTTAATAGCGTAAAATAACTAACTTCTTAAAAAAATACTTAAGTAACAGCATAATAGGAACGTAAAATGACAAGTTGGATTTGTGAACAATACTTAAGCCTAAATAATGTTTGGCTTCACTTTAAAGGCTCACTAGATTTATATTGCTCTAATAGCCATGAAACTTTTAAATCAAGCTCTCTAGTACCTTGGCTCCAGACGTTCTTTCACTTTTGCTATGGAACGGATGTAGGGACCTATTTGTCGGGAGATTGTTGTCAAATAGGAATTCTCCTGTTTTAACTGAAGCAGATCATGAAGTTGCGCTAAAAAAAGAAATTATCGAACTGTTAACTCTGATATAACAAGCCAAGTAGAGACACGTGCTTGCTGAATAAAATAGTGTTTACCTACCTTCATAAATCTCCTGTTCATTTGCCACTCTCTGTAAAGTCTCCTCCCAGATCTAAGAACAAAAATGATGACATTACGAATCCTATTGTCGCCTCATCCTAATGTGCGAATGAAAGCACTGGGATCTCACCTCCTCGAACATGGCCCGCATGAGCTCCACTGAAGCATACTCGGAGGAGATCTGACTGTCCACCTGTACTGACCTCTCCAAAATCTCACTCATGCTGTCAGGTTTGGTGAGGGAATGGTGCTTGGTCAGGTCTCTGTGAATCTCCTGCACCTGGTCTTTCAGCTTCTGGATCTCTGTCTGTAAAGTCTGAATAAACAGACAATGAGAATTTGTCAGTTGCAGTACATTTAAAGCATTTTATCAATGTCTAAATATGCTTTCAGAGGTTTGGCTTCATGTGTGCTGGGCTTCCAACTGCTTGTTAACACAAATATCTACTTATCTAATTACATAGCAACTCATGGGATTCCCCTTAGGTGCCGGGTCAAACATCTTTTGCCCTTGGAAGTATAGAGGTAAAATCTGTGTGCTCAGATTCAAAAAGGTCAGAAATCCTCAGAAATTTGGTATGGTAAAGATATGCTCAGCAATAATCATATAGAAAATCACATTTTAGTGAAGCTCAAAGGGCCCAAAGTGTGCCAAAGTATACACCAATGCACCACCAGTATCAGTATCTTCTTCTGCTGCCGTAGCTCATCTGCTTCAAGGTTTGACGAATTGTAAATTCTTCTGTTCTGTTGTTGATTTACTGTTGTCTTTAATATCAGCTTGATCCAGTCTGCTTATTTTTCTCTGACTTCGGAGGCATTTTTGCACACACAGAACTGCCTTTCACTGGATTATTATTTTTTGGCCATTTTCCTTGATCCCTTTTGTTGGTTGTGCGTGAAAATCCCAGTAGATCAACAAGATACGCAAGACACCAAAATATGACGTGAGTTCAAGCGTGCTGCAAGTCGTCATGAAACGGAAGATAAGATTGTCCTTTTATTCCCTTACTTTTACGTACATCCGGTTCCTTGTTGTTTTTATATTTTTAGCTCTAATAATCTGAAGAATTACAAATTAATGACAATACCGCTGATCCTAAACAGAAAGCAGCCTGGTTTGTCACTTTCTGTGGTTTCTTACACATTTCTGTTGTGCTCTGTGCTATTTGCAGTGTGTTGTGAGAATTTGCGTATGCGTGTGTTGTCAGAATGATGAATACGTTTGTTTCAGTTTGGTAGTGTTTTGTGAGCTCTCTCTGCAACAAAACACCAACAACCATCCACAACCACACTTCCTCATTCTGATGCTCAGTTTGAGCTTAAGAAGATCATCTTGAGCACATGTACTGAGGCCCTTTGAGGTAAACGGCTAAAAATAACATAACGGAGTGCATGAGTAACACTTACCCTGTAGCTGTTCTCATAGTTGCAGCAGTGCTCCATAAAGGGTGTCTCTCCACCCTTGGCCAGCAGAACCTTGGTGCTGATGTAGCGGTGTGAGTTCGGCCTGCGCACCACCGATGAGCACAGTGACATGTCACTCATTGCTGGAGAGTGACACTGCACTGACAGAGAGGACTGCATCCTGAGGGAAGAGGAGCATTTCTTTAATTTAATCTATTTATTTGATATGGACATCACAATTACACTGGACAAACCATATGCATTTTGTTTAATTGTTATAGCAGACTTGCTAATTTTCAACACCAGTCCAAGGGAGGCTTGTTGTTTAAAAGACACAATTATTCAAATTACAATACATTAGAAAATATATTTAAAAAAAACTATATACACACAATTGTAATATTCTAGATACAAAAGATATAATCCAAAGGCAGCATGATCAAACAATAAACTAATAGACTATTTAAGGATTAACTAATAATAGACTATTTTAATAGACCTTTTAAAAGGTTTAAATATTACGTATATAATGTAGAATACACTAGTAGTAATTCTACCAAGACTCACAGTCCACTGGCATTTCCCAAAGCTAAAGCCACGCTCCCTGTGGTGGACACTGAGCGCCGGTGACCCAACAACAGCAGCGGCTCCAGGCAGCGAGCAAATTCAGAGCGATACTCTGTGTTGATCTGTGTGGACGGATTATATAGCAGGTGTAACTTATGTATGGACTTGTTTAACATATAGGAATTTAGTAAACTAACCTTACTGCTCTGTGTTGGTCTCAACCTGTGTGGTAGTTTCACAATCTTCTTTAGTCTCTCCATTAATTGCTATGTGAGATAAATAAGTCAATCAATGAATCAATCGCTATGTTTCCATCCATAGATGCAGATTTGTGCAAAATTGGAATATTGCATAAAAGATTTGTGAATATAGCAACGCTTCCATCCAATGAGTCAAAGAGAACAAAATCGTCACTTCCTGGTAAATTGGTGCCAATTATCAAATAGAAACATTTAAATTGCTACAGTAGGAGAAGCCACTGTGGGCTTTTTTTTCTTATTTAATAAACTACTTGTGCATTAAAAGATGAAGATGTAACACAAAGAACATCCGGTGACTATTGGAGGCGTGAGACTGCTCTCCCTTAATTATACTGGATCACTTTAATGATGGACTTTGGCTAAGGGTTTTTAGAATGACCAAACCAACAAGTCAGGTATTTTACAATGTGGTCTATCTGCTGGTTTGTTCATTCATTCATTTTCTTTTCGGCTTAGTCCCTTTATTAATCTGGGGTCGCCACAGCGGAATGAACCGCCAGCTTATCCAGCATATGTTTTACGTAGCGGATGCCCTTTCAGCTGCAACCCATCACTGGGAAACATCCATACACTCATTCACATTCATTCACTACGGACAATTTAGCTTACCCAATTCACCTGTACCGCATGTCTTTAGACTTGTGGGGGAAACCGGAGCACCCGGCGGAAACCCACGCCAACACGGGGAGAACATGCTGATATGTTCATTAATGCTGTAATATAATATAACAGTGGCTTCTCATACCACAGCAAATTCCATTTTTCTTTTTGATATTTGGCGCCAGTTTATCAGGAAGTGACGATTTTGTTCTCTTTGACTCATTGGATGGAAACAGATTCATTCGCAAAAATTCAACATTCCAGTTTTGTGCATATAAGTCTAATTCACATATCTGTATGGAGATATAACTAATGAGTCTATCGATCAAATGAATTTGGATTGCAGTTTGAACTCACATATCCCATGTCTAAGAACTCGAACTTGTTTGCTGAGCTTAAGAAGGCAGAGCATGTAACAAGATGAACCTGTAAAAAAGCCCCAAAAAAGTGTCTGGAAGCAAGCAGGAATATATGAAAAGCTAATATTCATGGAAACATGAAGGAAATGTATTTACCTGGAGAGTTGGCAGGAGTGCAGCAAGATGAGATAACTGCTCTTTAAAGGTTCTCTCCTTCTCTTCATGCTGACTAAAAAATGAAATATATAAATAAATAGTTATTTTTGTATTATGACCTTTTTGGAGCTTAATTATTCTGTACATTTATTATTATTATTATTATTATTATTATTATTATTATTATTATTATT
>CAIGQW010000317.1:1870101-1889238 GCA_903798125.1 Danio choprae | reverse complement strand
TTATTATTATTATTATTATTATTATTATTATTATTATTATTATTATTATTATTTCTTACAAATTTATTTCTTTATTATTAAGTCTTAAAATATTCATTCATTTTCATTTCGGCTTAGTCCCTTTATTAATCTGGGGTCGCCACAGCGGAATGAACCGCCAACTTATCCAGCATATGTTTTACGCAGCAGATGCCCTTCCAGCTGCAACCCATCTCTGGGAAACATCCATTCACACTCATGCACTACGGACAATTTAGCTTACCCAATTCACCTATACTGCATGTCTTTGGACTTGTGGGGGAAACCGGAGCACCCGGAGGAAACCCACGCCAACACGGGGAGAACATGCAAACTCCACACAGAAACGCCAACTGACCCAGCCGAGGCTCGAACCAGCGATCAGCGACCTTCTTGCTTTGAGGCGAACGTGCTACCCACTGCGCCACTGTGAGGCCCCAAGTCTTAAAATATATAATAAAACCATAACTAAAACTATATACTATAACAATAGTAACATTTTACAATTTGTTATGCCCAATTTATATTGTTTTATAATTAATAGGGCTGAACTGTTATGGCCAATTTTGATAATTATGGTTGACAACTAATAAAAGACAGATATTAAAATGTTAACATTAACCCACTTTATATTATATATACACAATGTACTCTATGCAAACTTTTAAAAATATAATACATTTTTGTAAATCATTTTAATGAATCATTTTAGAAAATGTTTTATATACTGTAGATACATGAACTTACAGTACCTTACACTTATATGTAATAATACCTTGCACTATGCAACTATAACTGTAATTATTGTAAATTTATCAATAATAACACTTGTCACTCTACACCTACTTAAAAGCATTTTGCAATAAAGCATAAACACAATTACACTGTACCTAAAAATGCGTTTATTGGACATAGTTACATAAAGTTAAAGATGTTTTAGATAATCTGGACCAAATGTTTCAATATAAATAATAAAATCTCTAATATCAGTCATTGTTTCATATATATTGTGTAATATGGTATACTTAATATATAATGTAAATTGTTAATGTAGACGGCATCCTTTTTACTTATATTTTGAATATGTATTTTATTTACCTCCGTGCTGCCTTCAGTAGAATCTTCTTTCTTTCCGCTAGTTTTTCCTGGTCAACAAAATAAATAAATAACAAAACCATCAGTTTTATTATTAATCATGTATTAATTTTCTTTTTCCCAGATAAATAAATTTTATTTTTCATAAAACAAAACAAAGATAATGGAGTCACATGACACCTGCATGTTATTGAAGAGTGTGCAGATGGCACTCTCCTCTTCATCCACATTGGCTCTGACCTCTCCAATCATGGCTTTGAGCAGAATAATGGCCTCTCGCGCTGACATCTGAAGCTCCTTCACTGCCTGAAGAGAGACAAATCACTGCATTACACTGTAAAAGAATTCTAGCTGCATTCATTTTTTTAGTTGAATCAAATGACCTTTTCAAGTCATCTCAACTTACACCACTCAAACTTTGTATAATTGAAATAAAATTGTTGAACTTTTTAAAATAAGTTAAAGTAACATAAAGACATTTGTTGTCATGACATGAGTGTAGGTGCTTCACACAATACAGGCAACAATGAAAGTAAATATTGCTACAGAAAGAGGAAAGAGAAACTCACTAAGACGGCTTGGTCCAGTTTTTCACAGCCTTGTATATATGCTGTCTCAATATCAATGCAGTGTGCTCGGCTTTCCCTATGGAATAAGACAAAACCCAGTATTTTTTTTAGTCATATGATTCATGTGCTACAGTATGATGTGCCCTGCATAAACACTAACAGATTTCTCATAAGAAGATCCATCTTGTTTTTAAACTGATGCTTTCTGTAAGATGCTATGAAATAAGAATTTGTATACATTATCTATAATAATCTAACAGAATAATCTTTGGAACTAATCTAACAGAATAACTTTAAATCAGTGCAAAAATAAGTACACCCCATAAGGGGAAAATATAAGTCAAATTTTAGAAATGTACAAAATATTGTACAAAATATCAAATTTAGGTGATTAAAGTTGTAATTTTATTTTTTGTGGTCACACTTTACAATAATGTTTCATTATAAATTATTACAGTATTTATTCATCTCGGTTAACATTACTTAATGAAAATATAGTTGACTGTTAGTTGAGGTTTGCTCACACATTCAAAAAACGATTTTTGCTGCTTGTTTAAAATATGTATTTAAAATGAGCTGAAATAACACCATTCTTCAGATTTGGTGGGACAACTTAATTGTTTTATGTTCAATCTACTTAAATTTGTTAAGTAAACTTATTCAATTTATGTTGGGACAACATGAATGAATTGTGTGGAACCCTGCATCTTTTACAGTGCAGTGCATTAACCAATGTTTAAAGCACAACTTTGAATTTTAATAACGCATGTGTAAATGTTGAACTATCGATTATTAAATGCTGTATAAAAAAAAGTTTTTTTTGCAAAGTTGTTGCAAACTATTTATATGTGCTGAATTTAAACAAGCAAATAAAATTTAGTAATGTGCAACTTAATTCTTTTTTTAAATTCAGCACATATAAATTGTTTGCAACCACTTACCTTTAAAATATTTAGTAAATCCAATGAATGATTTTTTATTATTATTATTAGTTCATGGTAGTAAATACACCTTATTGTAAAAGAGTGACCACATTTCTGTTCCTACATCATGTTTCTAATTTTACATGAAAACACTCACCTATAATTAACCATTTAATAAAACTGTTTTGCAAACAATGTACCAATATAAATGGTGGCTGAAAAGTAACTAGGCAATATAAAATTGTTAATAAAGTCAATATTTTTAATTCTGCCTTTCTGACCGTTGGCTGTACTATTATCCTGGGAATATGTACAATCATATATTTATTTTATTAAATACAATTTATTTATTTCCAAGAAAACATAAAATATTAATTTTCAAAGGGAATGTACTCATTAATGCTTCGGCACTGTTTACTCAAAGTTTAGGACTCACACTTGCATGTCTCTGAAGCAGTTGATGCAGAGCATGGACTTTTTCTCTGTAGAAAACATGATGTAGAATTCCTCATGGAGGGCTGTAAACACACATATATATATATATATATATATAAAGATTTAATTTGTTTATATTTTGCTGGAGAAACTTAAGATTGTTTTGACTAATTTACACTCACCACATTTTTTGTGGGCTTCTTTGGTACGTTTTGCCAAGGAGACAATCTCGTGGCGGGAAAACATCTTGGCCTTATGGGTGGTTTCCCTGCAGTCTCGACACAGTGGCTGGCAACAAGTGTTGCAATAATACATTGCATCCACATCCTGGGGTTTGTGACACAGAGAGATAAAAAATTTTCCAATAAAAAAGTGATGTTTTCCAATAAATAAATAAAAAATCAGAGGAACACTTGTACAGAGGAATACATTCATGTGACAAACACAGCACCACTGCACAACTGTCCAATTCTCAATGAATGACTCAATTGTTTTTAGTGAATCAAACATATAGTTACATACTCTCAGTACTTATGAAGGTCTACAAAACCCTGGGAAAATGTATTTTCAAAAGGAAATTCCTTTTGCTGTTTTTATTTTTGGGGCAGCACGGTGGCACAGTGGGTAGCACAATCGCCTTACAGCAAGAAGGTCGCTGGTTCAAGCATCGGCTGGGTCAGTAGGCGTTTCTGTGTGGAGTTTGCATGTTCTCCCCGTGTTGGCGTGGGTTTCCTCCGGGTGCTCCGGTTTCCCCCACAAGTCCAAAGACATGCGGTACAGGTGAATTGGGTAAGCTAAATTGTCTGTAGTGTATGTGTGTGAATGAGTGTGTGTGGATGTTTCCCAGTGATGGGTTGCAGCTGGAAAGGCATCCGCTGCGTAAAACATGTGCTGGATAAGTTGGCAGTTCATTCCGCTGTGGCGACACCAGATTAATAAAGGGAATAAGCCGAAAAGAAAATGAATGAATGAATGTTTTTAGTTTTTTTTCATCTCCATAGCATCTGAATGGTACAACAATTAAAAAAAAAACTATTTGCCACTTGCCATGTGAATACACACACAGTAGCAATGGTCTTGAAAAAAAAGTCTATAATTTCTTAATTTCTTAAAAAACAAACTTTTAAACCTCAAATTCAAATTTAAACACCCTATAACATTTACCTTTAACATTTGTCTTCATGAAAATGTACAAAAACCACTAGAACAGTCTGATAGATTTTGCTGACTTAGGTACATTATCCCAAATGCTTTCATGCTGCTTCACACTCATCTCTCATTTGACGTCTACAGCTTTCAGCCTTACTCTGCTTCATACTATAGTACATGAGAATGAGTTTTGAATATGAACATGATTCATGCAGTTCTATAGGATGTAATGAAGACTACTTCCATGATTCCAAACTCAGTCATCAAACAACACCTTTGTTTGTTGTGAATATGCACGCTCTAGTGGTGAACATTGGAAATTTCATTTTCAGGTCTATGTCAAGAGATATATTCTTTTACAATAAAATATGAAAAAAATAAAAACTGTATATTACATGTAATAGTAAATTACATTCATTTTTTATGTTATTTATATTGAGTTATTAAGTTATTTTTGACCGTCTTACCAACAACACTTATAAGTAAATGAACCATAAAAATATAATCTTTTAAGAAACACATTCAGGTTTAAAACAACTAGAGTGTGTGCAAATGGGGTGAATGGGGTTAATTTTGGGGTGAGTTATTTATTTAAACTCCACCCCTTTTTTATACAGTCAACTGCAAGCTCGCATTCAAATCTTAATCCATCCAATCAGCAACAGGTAGATAGAAATCTTCACTCTGCATCTTAATTTTCAATCATTTGTTTTTCTCAGATGTTCATCATAATCCAGAAGAAAACATTGCTTCTTATTTCCGCTACATTGTTTCTTTAAAAAATTGTCTACAAAGTGCACGTTTCTTGTAATAAAGAGACCTGTTTCTTGCACTCCAAATCACAGTTGGCACACTGCACAGTTTCCTCGCTGTCTGCTGAACTGTCCACCAAAAACTTCAGGAGTCGATCCTCAGGAGGGAGTGCATTGATTCCTTTCACAACAGACTGATGTCTGCAAAGGAAACAGATTGTGCAGAATGTTTGACCCATTGCCTGATTATCTTTTAGTCATACATCTGGCACTGAAGTGTTTATCTCTGCCTCATAGCAACAAGGACACAAATAGCTCTCAAAGATAGAACAAAGAGCGACAATAAACCCACAATAGACACAAACGATGTGGGACTCTATTATAAGTCTTTACAAAGGATAATGTATTTTAATATTTCTATGATTAATAGTTCAAAGATTCCATTTATAAGCATTCACAATGTATTTGACCAAAGGCTATATATTATATTCTATATTATATTAACATTAACATTGTGTTTTTCGTTACTAACACATGACACACAATGCATGCGATCACAATAACACTGAGAAATCTGCACTATAATTAACACTCGACTTAACACTGAACCAGCCAAAAACAAATTCATACTTACTCTAACATGCTGCTTTATAAAGACCACCAATCGTTTCTCCCTTTTTCATAAATGTCCTCCATATGTGCAAGATCTACAGTGTGCGTTTAAGCTGCTGCTAGACTTACTACAGTATATGGCAGCAGAAGAGCGAGCGCATGCACAGGCATTTCAGCCATCTCTGACTGTAGCCAGCCCATGACCTGCAGATCCAATGTCAAGTATCAGATAGTGCTCGGCTTATTGTTTGATGCCACGGTGGCCTTGCTAGAATGTGCCCAGAGACTTTCGATTAAGTCCAGCACAAAGGCTGGGTTTATGGCGCAGCTGTTTGGCACCGTAGAGTTGCCCAGACAATGTTATTTGACCATCTATAAATACAGTCTCAGATTTTTCAAATGCATGGCTTCATATGCGCCTTTAAACTGCTGCGAGTGATTTAAATACAGGTTGAACTGTCAGAATATGTTGATCAATGAACGCATATATTATATTCTTACCCACATACAGGGCAAGTCAGTCGGCTGTCCGCGACTCTTCCCCGCAGGCAGCTGGCACAGAACGTGTGATAACAGTCCAGTAAACATGGATGCTCGTATTGCTCTTGGCACAAATGGCACACTAGAGGATGGCAGTTGGCACTGTCCAGGTCATAGAGATTATCCAAAGAGGAAAAGATCTCTCCGGACATCTGAAAATACAGCGCAGACCTTCAGAAACTTGATATAGTGTATTCTTGAGCGCATTTATCGATCAGATGTATTATTATGAGCATAGATGGTATCCTGGAGCTCTCTGTCATTCAGATGTTCTTCAGGAACCGAGGTTAATGTTCATTATTAGACAAAAACAAGCCTCCGAATAGACTTTGGAGGAATATAAAGGTGAAAAGCAAAAAACTATTTAATGTACATATTTAATTTCATTCTCATATAATGGATATCTAAATACCTTGTCCTGTCCGAGAGCTTCTGCTGGGTGAAGTGGCTTCCGATGCAGGATGTGACAAAAAACAAACAACGAACTCTCCTGTATGTGTGGTATGAGAAGGGTGATTTGTTGAGGTCACAATACTCAAACCCTGATTACACAACACAAGCCAGATGCCATTGTCTGTCAAAAGAAGCTAAAAATAAATCACACGGTATATCTTGCCTAAACTAACATGCCGTGAATAACACTGTGAGTATAACATTAACATAAATATTTTTTACAAGGAAAAGATGCATTGCATTATTTATAAAATGTAAACATTTGAAAATGATTGTTCACAAGCCCATTTCACATCAGAGTGGTAGTTGATGGTAATCGTATACCACCATCTATCTTGTTCAGGAACTCGCATATACTCCTGAATCATGACATATTGTGGTAAACATTCTATTCATTCCTTCATTTTCCTTCAGCTTAGTCCCTGATTTGTCAGGGTTGCCACAGCGGAATGAACCAACTACTCTGGCATATGTTTTACGCACCGGATGCCCTTCCAGCCCCAACCCAGTACTGAGGTTGTTAAATTGATTATAAAATTGCTCACAATTTGGTAGTGCAACATAAAGTGAGACATTTTACTGCTGCAAAATATTTGATTGTCAAATATGATGGACCTCACACACTGAAACAGCATATGTAATAAACACGTCATATTTGTAGCAGACTGAAGGATGTAATGATCTGTCATATAAACTGCTCAAGTCGTTCTAAAAGGTGAGGGGTTCTTTTTTGTGTGTGTGTGCGCATAATACAAATTATACCACTTTATCATCAAATGGGTTCAATTAGTTGTTGCTGTGGTACAATTAAAGCATTAGGGTAAGTTTGCATTTGTTTATACTTCATTGTTGTGTAATGAATTTCAAGCCATTTATTCTGTATAAACAATTGCTACTTTTAAACACTATCACAGCCTGTAATGAGTATATCATTTTGTTGATTTAAGTTCATTTAGATATAGAGACATTTTGAACTGAATCATCATCTATCTGGAACAAAACCAGCACACATTTCATTATTATTGATTATTGGCTTGTCTTTATAAGCTGCTTTGACAATTTACATTGTATAAAGTGCTATAGAAATAAAAGCGACTTGACACTTTTTTTGGCAGTTTGTGTGTCAGCCCATTTTTTTTACATATTGGCGAATGTGGTTAATTTAGGATGAGGATTAGGTTCCTGCCGTTTTTTGTACATGTCTGTCAGTCTGAATTCAACCTCAGTTCAGCATTCAACCTCAGTTAAGTTAAATATGCAGAGTAAATTATTTCACCCATATTTTGAATTATTATTATTATTATTATTATTTTTTAAAGTAGACACTTGCATTTAATATGCTTTTTGTGGATATAAAACACTTGTGTATTTGTTGTAGATATTAAAATGCCTTTAACCATTACTCATAATACTTAAAAATACCTTTAAAAAAGTCACAATGAAATCATGACAGATGTTTTCAACCGTATTCTGACATGCATCCAGTGTAATGAATTACCAAAAAAAAAAAAAAGATAATTGAGAGCTTGCACAGTTTAAACAGCCAAAATATTTTGAGAAAATTCTGCACATCATTAAAGAGAAGACTGTCATATTACAAAAAAAACAACACAAAATTCAGTTCTAAACCCTTTGAAATAAAGAATCATGCACACAATTATTCATGCACAACATGCATACAATGCACGTGTAAAAAACAGCAACATACACAAATTTACATTAACTTTTATTTAATATTAAGAAAACAAAATAACATTTAAGAAAATCAAAACATGAGTTGGAATTCCGGTTCCTGGAAACACACTGCCTAAACGAATGAACATTTCTGTTAAGTACACAATTTAAAACGGCTGTTTTCATACAACATAACACACATGAGCTTGTCGCTCACCCACAAACAGTGGATGGACTCTTGCACTCTTCCAGATGATGAAATAAAAAATGTGATCACAGTTTAAGCCCAGGTGAACAAAGAAATGGCACAGTATTCAACATATTGCAAGAAATGATGCTCTGTAAAGACACTGTGGTCCCAGATTACAGGACAATCCTACTCTTCTCAACATCAAGTCCAAAAAAATTTCCAAAACATGCTAACATCAACACGTGAGAACAGCATTTCTGTAGTTTACAATACAAGCGATGAACATTAATGACTTGCATTTCTAGAAAAGGGATAATGAATTGAATAAAAATCTCACAGCTGATGTCTCATTTGCATTGTAGGAGCTGATAATACTTCCCTGATCAGATTAACAGGAGTCTGTCTTTTAAACATGGATAGGGGGGAGAAAGGAAAAAAATATATATCCAAAAACTTACTGATTACCTACATGGTGTGGAAAATGATGCTCTTATGTATAATGATGATGATATAACAGAGATGGAAGTGATGTTCAGAAGGGTGAAGTGCCCCATAATGCATGAGTTGTCCTAGGACTAACTGAACTTCCTCAGCCTGAATCACCACACTTAGAAAGGCACAAGAATGGAGTCAGTTTGTCATCTTTTAGTTAACCGCTAGCCCATTGATAGTCTGCATTAAAACGATTTTAGCACCAGTTTGTTTTTTGTTTTTTTTGGAAGAGAGCAGACACTGATGTCACAGTCATTGTTATGGACAAACAAACAAAACAATAAGTGATAACCTTCCATTAGGAATGTATAAGTAAAAGGGAAGGATCCAGTGGAATCCGAGTGCTTTGAGCGGCTGCTGGCTCTATTGTGAAATTAAAACATTTAGCATCTGAAACGCCACAGTCTACACAGATCAGTTAACGCAACTTCTTCAATACTTTTATCCAACATGTGGCTTGTCTCTCAAAAATGTAAATTGATGTCCAAAATATAAAGGCAAAATAAACGATCCCATCCCAACCATACTGTGATTACCCAGGTGACCTATCGAGCAGAGGATTTCCTTTCAAAAAGCCCCTGGAGGAAATGAGCGGGGTCACATCAGAGAGTGCGAGGATTGTATTCGGGTAGCTTCTTCAGCTTCTCCTTCTCCTGCTCTGTGTCTTGCCGAGCAATAACCAGGGAGTGCGAATAGCCCATCACCACCTAAAAAAAAGAAGAAGAAAAAAAAAAATAAGTTGCAGAGTCATATAGGTTAGGAAACTGAATTCTAGAAAACACACAAGTCATGTTTGAACAGCAGAAATCACCTGCTCGGAATACACGCCATCCAGAGTTTTGACCTCTTGGGCAGTGGTGGATGACTTGGGTTTGTTGTCACCATAGCCCTAAAAAAAAAAAAGAAAAAAAAAGCAATGTTCTCATATGAGAAGCTTATTGACATATCCATTACAGTACAACAGTTTTGGAATCAGTTTTTTTAGGGGGGCAGACAATAAAAAAAGCAAGTTCATGCCATTTATTTACACAACAGTGTTTTGCGAAAATGTGATTTGTGAAATGTTTGTCTTTTTGGCCCGAGACTTCCTGTCTCATTCACTTCAAATAAACATTAGCATTAAGAACATTTAAAAAGCTTGTTATGCTGCAAACTGATATTTTTTTATTATATTCTGCTTCTTTTTATATATAGTCATGAACATTTGTTTTGTAGAGTGAGTAGTTTGACCCCTTTCTGATGTTTATTTTTCCCAGTCATTTCTCCCATAGGCAACTGAATCGGAAGTTCTAAAACAAAAACTGCAAAATAATGTGGATTATAAAATGGATAGTACCAAGTTATTTCTTTTGATGACTTTTTTTTTTTTTAAAGGTAAAATTGGTCTGCTTAAATCAACTTAGCTAATGTAGAGATGGAAGCAGATGCACCTGTATAATATTAATACATACTGTTTAATTTATATATTTAAATTGCATTGTCTCTAGTCTTTATGGTCACACGACTGTTCAAAAGTAACTCTAAAGGCCTGTTTACACCTGATATTAAGATGTGTTTTTGTCAGTCTGAATACTGAAATATGACAATACTAAATGTACTTGCTTGTGCAAATGTGTAAAATGTTTTAACCGGTCCACTTTCGACCACTTCCAGAGGTAGTTGGAAAAAGTACGTAATATTGCTCATTCACAAATGTGCTCAGTCTCAAAATCTACTCCGTCTAATAATGTTTTGGAACATGTTGTGAGAATGTATTAATATTATAGTGGAAAGGGAAGTACTGCTTTCCAAGGCTTCCTATATTATTACAAAGATCAATCCAACAGCATTTATCGGAGTAGAATATACAGTGATAATGTGACAAATGATTTTGACCTCTTATGAATCTAATGTTTTCTTGCGGAATAAAAGCAATTAATTTCATTAAAAAAAAATACAAAAATAAATAAATTTAAAAAAAAGTACCAACCCCAAACTAGTCATGATTTAGATAAACAAGACAATCTTACCAGCTCTCCGAATGTGGGTGATGGTCCCCAGCTAATGGTGCTGTCGTCAGCTGCTACAATAATACTGCTCTTCCTGTGAGGATGTAGAGAAAACATCTAAAATCAACATTTTTTGCAAACATTTCAAAATGTCTCATAACACATTCAGAGCCTGCTTTACCCACCCACAGGCCAAACTGCGAATCTTCCATCCGCACAGGTCCTGTACAGCTTTAGGGTACATGGTGGACTCACGGGACGTATTTGTCACTCCCCAGAAAAACAGGCCGCCTGAGAAAAGAGAAGCAGCATTAACCACAAATGCACAATGGATATTAGAGATGACCTTTTTCCAGAGCGGAATCAGATGCTTACCCGTTTCATTCAAAGCAAAGGAACACTGATATCCACAGTATATCTGAGTTGCACCACGGCCTGGGAAGTCAAACAGCTTGACTAATCGAGGGACCATTTCATCCTTCTGTTCAGCATGGCCTAGACGTCCATATCCACCAAATCCCCACGAAAACACGCGCTTTTGAGAATCCAACACCAGCTGTCGATTCCAGTGTGGAAACAACAATATAAGTGAGTCTCAATTCATTCATGTCTGACCTGCACCACAGTTCCACACTACTCACCGTGTGATTAGCACCACATGCTACATCCCGAGCCACAACATTGGGCACAGGAAGCACTTGGCCATCCTTGGTCTTTTCAATAAAAATGGCCACCCGTCTAGGGATCAGCTCACAGTCGAATTCAATGCGCTGGGCACGAGCAATGAACTTTCCATCCGAGTTATGCCCTTTTAGATAAAGAACACAATGATTGCGAATTATCCAAACAGATGCATTTCATAACTGTATTTCAGCTAAGTGATGGCACTTGCTTACCAAGTTGTCCATATTCTGGGCAGCCAAAAGAGTATAGATTCCCCTTGCAGTCCACGATCATACTGAACTCTGCTCCACAGGCCACTTTGACTATCGGCTGCCCATTGTACTGGATCTGTAGGCAAATTAAGGCAGACGTTTTGTAGAGCATACAAACAACAAGGAACACTACAAGACTTGTATATGACATTACAGTTGAATACAACTTAACTCATGTCTTCCTGAAAACCATGAAAGACTAATGTTATTTTAAAATTCTAATCGTGTTTCTAATCTAATTATTTGTCAAGTAAATGGTCTTAAATGGTCAATATATGGTCTAAAATGTTGAACTGGTTTACCACTTTCAGGGGTAGTTGAAATCTGATCTTTGTAGCATAGACAATCATCGAAATGCATTCATTGCATTTTGCCCCTGATGTGAACATTGTGGCTGCGAAGATGGTGATGGGGACTAGATCATTACAACATGTTAATACCAGGTTGAAGTAAAGCCTAATGGCTTGTCATTAAGTTTGTCATTTCAAATATAGGCCTGCACAGTGGCGCAGTGGGTAGCACGTTTGCCTCACAGCAAGAAGGTCGCTGGTTCGAGCCTCGGCTGGGTCAGTTGGCGTTTCTGTGTGGAGTTTGCATGTTCTCCCCGTGTTGGCGTGGGTTTCCCCCACAAGTCCAAGGACATGCGGTATAGGTGAATTGGGTAGACTAAATTGTCCGTAGTGTATGAGTGTGAATGGGTGTGTATGGATGTTTCCCAGAGATGGGTTGCAGCTGGAAGGGCATCCGCTGCGTAAAACATATGCTGGATAAGTTGGCGGTTCATTCCGCTGTGGCGACCCCAGATTAATAAAGGGACTAAGCCGAAATGAAAATGCATGAATATAGGCCTGAAGCAGTACAAATTGAGACAAAGCAGAATACTGTGCACTTTTTAAACATTTTTAAACTTGACATGTATGGCCCCTTAAACAATACATATTTAGTCTGGATCCTGTTCTTGCTCCTTGAAATATTGTTGTGTCACAAGACGACAACAAGTGTTGTTTGAGCTCAGGTCAACCATGGAAATGTTACATATACATATATATAAATGTTATTTTTTACATAATAAATAATAGGCATTTACCACAGGGTCCTAAGTGGACCCGATTACAGAGGGGACTCAATTTGTCAACACACTGTCATTGTATTATTACAGAGTTGTGTTTTGGCTTTGTATGAAATAAAATCACTTCCTGTGTTGTTGTTCCTCTTGTAGCTTGGGCGAGAGACAGTTCTCTGTGAATCAATCATTGTTCAGGAGTGAGTCTAACTCCACCTTTTTGGTACCCGTTATCAAACCTTACAAAAGGGTCCCAAAAAGGGGTACAGTACAGAAATATTTGTGTCCTGTACCGCTCAGTGGAAAGGAGCCATAGGTTAAACTAAGAGAGAGTCTTACTGTAGCTGGGCTGAGCACTGCATCTGTCTGATTCCCCTGGCCTAGCTGCCCCAGTTTGTTTTCTCCAAAGGTGTAGACAGTACCATTTTCTGTCAGACAAAGCATAAAAACACCACAATGTAGTTAGATTATTATAACACATGTAATTATTATAATTAAAGCAATTATAGAAAACATACTTGACATTTAGCAAACGGTAGCCTACCTGTTAATGCCATGGTGTGGTTTCTACCACAAGCAGCTGCTACAATCACTTCCTCCCCCAGGCCCTCAATCAGTTTTGGGGCCTCCAATCGTTTAGTGTCTCCATGACCCAGCTGTCCTTTATCATTACGACCTGAGAGACCGCAGAAGAGCAAATTAGAAAAAAAGATTTTAATGTATTTTACCGCATGAAGTTTATTTATTTCAAGTAGAAGTGTGAGGCCAAGTTAAGGTCTTTAATAAAACAGGAAATAACCAGTTTCACTCACCCCAGCTCCAGAGTTTGCCCTCTGTGGTGATGATGAGACTGTGGGCAGCGCAGGGTCCAGACACCACACAACTAACCTGGACATCATTGAGACATCCATAGCGATGTGGACCCCACAGATTCTGACCAAGGTTCCTGTAAGCAGCTGCAAAAAAGAAAAAAAAAAGAAATCAAAAACAAACTAAGTAACACACGAATACTTAAAAGCTGATATCTATAACTGGCTGCAACCCACAAACTTCCTCATTTATATTTTAAGCGTGAAGTCTTTGCACCTGGTTGTTTTGTCTTAGGTTTTCTGTACAAGAACGGTTTTTTTTCTCTTTTTTTGTAAAAGCTTCACTGACCCTCAAACCTTTGAAGAGTATGTAAAAATATCTTAAATATCAGTGTCTATATATTTTTTTAAGCAAATTATTTTTTTTATTGCTATGCTTCAAATGGTGACATTTACAAAAATTTGCCATTTAAAAATAAAAAAAGTTGTAATTACTCCAAAGAGTAAATGCTACAAACCGGTTTGAAATGTAAATAAGGTTTTACTGAAAAATGGTAGAGAGAGCGAGAGAGAGAGGAATTGACTTCCATTGTAGGAACAAAAATGCTTTGGATGTCAACGGCTGCTTTCTTGCTTCAGAATATTTTTTGGTGTTCAACAGGAAAAAGAAATTCATACAACTTAAAAACCACTTGAGCGTAAAGAAATGGTGAGGAAAAAACTGTCCCTTTATTACTAATTTTGAATTTCTTGGTTAAAAATAAATAAATAAAAACTACAAGCACAGAAGCACAGGTCTACATTACCCACTCTATCTCAATTTGTAAGGGCTGAGGATGCCAGAACTTATTTCCTTTAAATCTTAATACACTTAAACAACCAGGATGTCCCATTGGCCATCAAAGGTCAGAAACAGCACTAAACTACTTCAGAGAAAACAAAACCGCCAACTGGTGTCTCACTGTCCCATTAAAAGATCAACACAGATGACTCACTCGGGCGAAACTGCTTTCCCAACGCCTCCCAAACTAACATCTAACATATATCTCTGGCTCAAATGTGAACATACCTTGCTGTTTTGGCACTTCTTTTCTACCAATCAGGTC
Organism: Danio choprae; assembly: GCA_903798125.1. Classification (NCBI taxonomy): domain Eukaryota; kingdom Metazoa; phylum Chordata; class Actinopteri; order Cypriniformes; family Danionidae; genus Danio; species Danio choprae. The sequence goes on along the minus strand of CAIGQW010000317.1, from coordinate 1,874,435 downwards.
CCAGTTGGTGGCCCCAAAAATGAGCAGCTGACCTTTAACTTTGGGAACCTCGAGTTTCTGCACAACAGGGAAAACAATAATAAATCCATCAACATTCCAATAATATAATTCTACAACTATGTGTAAAATAAATCAATAAGTTTAAAGACATTAAAGAATTATATATATTTCTTAAGTTTATGCATCTAACATCAATTGGAAGACAAAAAGATACAAGTATCTTAAGCAAAAAAGCATTTTGTTTTTAGATCAGTGACAGTGCGTACACTACATTTTGAACATATACGCTACATATTATCATAATTTTTCAAAGAAGACTTTTCTGTACACAGACAGACGCATCCTTACAATCTTCTCCTTCACATCATCAGCCACAGTGACCGGTTGCAGACCCGCTTTAGCTGCTGGTTTCCCAGGTTTCTTTGTGTTTTCCTGTTCAAAGTCATCAAACTCATCATCACTGCTGAACTCTCTTTCCTTTTTCTTTCCACCTCCTCTTTTCCTCTTCAATCCACCGTTCCCGGACACATCTGTCACCTTCTTGCGTGGCATAGTACAAAATCCTACAAAAACGCAAAAGAAAAGTAGTAAGCAAGCGGTGTACAGTACATATCATAATGTGGCAGAAAGAAGAATCAAACGAGCCGAAAACACTCGAATGAAGAAACAGTCTGATTAATTTCTCCTTCTGGTACAAATTCCCAAATTATCTCACAGCTAAAGAAACCTTAAGAAAACACAAACATCTGCGCTTATTAGTATTTCTGCGTATATCTACAAATATAAACATAAAGCGTCATGAAAGCAGATGTCCAGCGCTATGCTAACAGACTAGCAATGCTGCAACAAAAGAATCAGCAGCAACGCGTCTGTCTCACTCAGTCTCCATTTGTTTCTTTGTTATGTTTTATAACGCAGCCGCCGGTTAGCCAACTAGCACCGCTGTGCTTCAACCAAACTAGTAACTAAACTATTCCATTACCCACGTGTTATATATCTGCCCTGTCCCGTTAAAACAGCCCAAGCCGTAAACTTAGTGCATTTGAAAGACATAACGTTTACAGATGTGTACGATGCAGCCGTAGCCGTGTTAGCATGCTACACTGCATTTGCATCCGAAGCCGCAATCATAAACATCGAGAATATCATAACTTACCTGAGTAAAACTTTGCCCCTTCTACTTTAAATACAAATATTAAAGTTGTAGGAATATAAATGTGTCAAGTTAAGAGGCTGCGGCTTGGTCTGTTGTGCTGGAAGATGCGGTTATTATATAAGTAGATTTCCTGATTCAGATGCTCTACTTATGTCTGTCCGTCTTCCTCGTTTTTTTTGATTGATTCGGAACAAAAGACTCGCAGCCTCGCGATCAAACCACGTGGGTGCAGCGCACACTCAGGGCTTTACGCTGCTCACATCTGTCTGGACCGATCGCTGAATATCACATTTAAAATATCCCAAAAAACGCACATTTAACAGGATTTTAATATCATTAAAGGTGGAAACTCGCAAAAAGTTTTCTTACTTCAAGATTGCAAGTTTACCTGTGTTATGATGGAATGGACACGTTGACTGTTAAGCTTAAGAGGTATTCCCCCCCCCCTGAGTATTTATTAATTAATTTAGGTCCAAATGTTCAGTTAAAGCGCTCATGTAACTTTCATGGCAGTGAGCGTGTAGTCCACAAAACAAAAACACGAGGATGGGATTCAGTGCTGAGAGAACTACAAATTTCGAGCCGAGTAAACGAGACTATATAGCGCCATCTGCTGAGTTGGAGGATATGCATTTAGTCGTTTTTGTTACTTTTGTCAAAAAGCATAGATATATTTAACTGAATATATCTGTCTAATTCCGTCTTCACAGCCACCTGTTTTGCCTAGACATGGAAAGCGGTGTCCGTTTAATTGATAGAAACAGACAGATGGAGTGTTCTTGGAAACCTATGGTAAGTGTGAGGATTGAGGCCCGCATAACGATGACACTTTACAAAAATGTTAACATTAGAAATTGCATCATATATCACGAGCTAACAATGAGATTTATTTTTGCTATGAATTGTTAATGTTTGTGCATGTTAAAGTAATGTAAACCAATTTAACCATATTGTAGCCTGAAGCGTTTCCAAATCATGTAATGAGCTGTTTTTTTGCAATTAGAAGTCTATGTTTCTTATAAAAATACAGATGCCATAGCCACATGGATTGATACATTTATCTAAGAAATGGATGGCCATGAAAGATTAAACCTATTATTTTACAGTTTAACTGCATGTTTGAGCAGATGTTTATTAAAATACAAACTTTGCATCTAATTTTAATTTACCTTTAGGGTATGTATATGTAAATACAAAAACCTTTTTTATAAGAAAAGTGTCTTGTGAATAGACCTGCTGATTTCCCTCATAGACTGCAGGGCGCAATCATGCATTCACAATGGTTTGAGCCATTATGGGGTTTTCAAATGCATATGAATATTATCTATTATTTTTTTTTCTTAATATTATTATTTAAGAAACAGATCAGAGCAAACTATTCCTTGATAATTGAAGAACTGAGCCCCCCTGTAATTCGAACCCTGGATAGATAACCACAATATCAGGTAAATTAAAGGAAATGCAGTTTCCGGCTTTTCGGCTTAGTCCCTTTATTAATCTGGGGTCGCCACAGTGGAATGAACCGCCAACTTATCCAGCGTATGTTTTACACAGCGGATGCCCTTCCAGCCGCAACCCATCTCTGGGAAACATCCACACACACTCATTCACACACATACACTATGGACAATTTAGCTTACCCAATTCCCCTATAGCGCATGTCTTTGGACCGTGGGGGAAACCGGAGCACCCGGAGGAAACCCACACCAACACGGGGAGAACATGCAAACTCCACACAGAAACGCCAACTGACCCAGCCGAGGCTCGAACCAGCGACCTTCTTGCTGTGAGATGATCATGCTACTCACTGCACCACCGTGCAGCCTGCAGTTATGATTTAGATATGGAATATGTGTAGGCCTACTCTAGAATATGAATTTTTGATTTCAACAATTTTATTTTTAGCAGTTAAAATCATTCTTGATATCACAAATGGTCATTTTTGTAACAAAAATTTTGTGTGTAAGAATTATTCACTTATAAAAACACAAATACTTTACATCAAAATGACAGAAATCAAATTGATATAATTTTTTAAAAATATATCAATCAGTAATTTGTACTAGCTGTAAATATTTTGTACACAATATGCCAGTAAACTGCAATTTACAAATCATAATTACAGTTCTTATTCATATCCTGGAAATAAATCAAAGTAAAAATGGCTTGTCATAGGAAATACAAACTTTATGGTGCATTTTAACTTATTTAAGGGCTTTTAAAGGATATTTTAATAGAGGTGAAAAAGGACCAAAGTAACCCGGTCTTTCTTGTTTAACTTGACTGACATTTGAAGTAACTTCAGGGAGGAAAAAAATACAATTCAGGAAATAATAAACAGTATACTTTGCTTCATAATGTTTAACGCCATTAGTTGTTATGTACGTCATTATTCAAATATTTAATAAAACATGGTTTACATTTACCTTTTGGACATAGGAAAAAATAATCACAGACTTTCTGAATCCAGCAGCATGGAATTTCTGAAAGAAAGCTGCAAGTCAGTGATTGGTGGGATTGCAGTCCTGCTCGTCTTTCATTGGCTGGTTGTTCCTGAGAATATTTACATGGAGGCTCTCTCCTGATGTACGGCAGGGGGAAGGAGTGAGTGAAAAGAAAGGAAAAAGGGAGGGACTGAGTGAAAAGAATAGAGGGAGAAGAGTTCTCATTTTCGCCGTGTCAGTTAATGCACCGGGAGAGACTCAGAACTTGTTCTTCCACTAAAAGACCGCAGATCAGCTGTTTACATCTGTTGTGCTTTCTGAGGAAGATACAGTGTCATCAATTTTACATTCACAGATGGCTGCACTGCGCAAAGATGGGAGCAGACGTGACAACGGATTTGTATTGATAGCTTCTGATCAATAAGGACAAAATCAGAGGGTTGACATTTTAAGGGACTTAAAGCCAGGCCTGTGAGTAAGTCTTTCTTTGGAATAAGTGCAGTGAATGCAGTGCTTAGGTTGTTTTACATGTACAAAATGTAACAATGCAACTCACTAGGAGGAGTGATAATGATGAAGCTGTAGATTGATACAAACAACAACAACAAAAACATCCAGACTGTCAGATGAAAAGGTGATTGTGCATAATAATCATGCCACCTGATTCATTATTGACTTCATAATAAAAAATGGTTTATTCACTTGCTGTTCCTTTGTGAAATGAATCTTTATAT
>CAIGQW010000317.1:1852535-1870001 GCA_903798125.1 Danio choprae | reverse complement strand
ATATATTATTGATATTGTCATAATTGTGGCTTCAAATCATACAATTATTTTTGACATAATCGATAAACATAAATTGATTCTATTGATCCCTAATTAGAATTTAGGCATCCGGATAGACAGTAACACTCAAACACAGCTATATTTCACCTGACATCAATAGTGGCTTTGTAAAATGACTTTTACTATGGTATATTTGTGACATTTAGAAGGTAATCATTATATCAGGCCTGTGCTAAAGCTAATCTGAGGCTAGATTCATTCTCTGTCCTTCAGTTATCCAGTAGTTTTTTATATCACCTACTAACGTGGGTTAACCATTTTGAATCAAACTGCTCCTTTTGGTCATTTTTTTTTAAGCCCAAGGCTACAGCCTGTTTGTGTTTTACCTTATCAGTTCTGTCAAGTGTATTGACTGATTGCAAATTTACACAGCACCCTAAACAGGAAGTGGAGATGGATATCCATGTAAAAAGGTCTGTAAAAAAAAAAGAGCGGGCATGGAGCGTTAATATATTTGGAGGTCCAGATGCCTGTCTCATTGTGTCTTGTGTCCAAGGCGATGCCTGTGTCATTTCTTTGAAAGGATTTGCTGGGCCATTCATTGGGCCTTAGCTCTTACTCTGTGCTTTACTCTCAACAATTCAACCTTGCTGTGTTCTTGGAGAGGGAAAGACGCTGTTTTGCCTTTGTGTATCTACTGGCCTCAGCCTGGTCTTGCCTCTGTCCGTCTTTAATGAATAATTCATGCAGTCTGTCCCTCAGCTGTAGGGTTGTCTATCAGGAAACAATATGGGACTTTGACAAACACTTTGTGGGGTTTGGCTGTCACTTTTATCAAAAGAAAATTACAGAGCATTTAAAGTTGGTATTCACTTCCTGACAGTCAAACTTATAACAAAAAGGATCCATGCAGAACTATAAATTTTTACTATTAATTATATACTATTATATCACTTATAAAATTGTATAAAAATGTGTACATCTTTGACATTTTTAAACATTTATATATAGATTTAAGTAATTTCCAATATTTTGTATTAATTTTATAAGACTGAGTTTATTTTTTTAATTATTTTAGTTAGCTGCTAGGTTAACATTTATAACTGTTAAGTTTAATTAGCATTTTTAACCCATGTATATGTATTTACAGCTTTGTAGGAGCCATACATTGAACAAAAAATGGATGCTCATGGTTGTTGTTTAATGTTGTTTAAAGTTTTTATTATTGTTACTTACTGTATGCAAATGCTTTATGACTTGAAATGATTTATTGATTCAAACTTTGAATCAATGAGTTTATTTCTGCTTTTGGATTGTATTATGAGACCTTGATCTCTGCTTAAACTTTCGATGTAGAGAATTCAGTACAGCTTAATAAAAGGACTTTTTAGTTGTTTGAATATATAATATATTGCATAATAAATATAATACAGAAATAAAACTGTGAAATAACATACAAAGTAGGGCGTCATGGTGGCGCAGTGGGTAGCACAATCGCCTCACAGCAGGAAGGTCGCTGGTTCGAGCCTCGGCTGGGTCAGTTGGCATTTCTGTGTGGAGTTTGCATGTTCTCCCTGTGTTGGCGTGGGTTTCCTCCGGGTGCTCCGGTTTCCCCCATAAGTCCAAACACATGCGCTATAGGTGAATTGGGTAAGCTAAATTGTCCGTAGTGTATGTGTGTGAATGAGTGTGTATGGATGTTCCCCAGTGATGGATTGCAGCTGGAAGGGCATCTGCTGCGTAAAACATATGCTGGATAAGTTGGCGGTTCATTCCGCTGTGGCGACCCCAGATTAATAAAGGGACTAAGCCGAAAAGAAAATGAATGAATGAACATACAAAGTTCTGGCAGCTTATTACGTGGTTTGTACTGTAATTTACACAACCAACCCATACAATACATCGTTTCAAACTACTGAAGAACTACTGTCACTTTCTTTGATTTTCCAACAACAGAAGTTGACAGCAGAGATCAAAGCCCCATGATGCCAACACACTGAAAGCATAAATAAATGGAAACACATATAAAGCATGAGCTATACAGGCAACTGTTAAATGGATATTTGTACAGCTTGGTACTGACATAACTCAGCCTATTGTAAGGTTTGTTCAGCACATTTCTCTGTGTCTCACACTGGTCTTTTCTCCTGGTTTGTGTTGGTTAAGTTGTGTTGTTCTGACATATGCAGAGAGTTTTTCCCATAAATGTGGGAGGAGATGTTGTGCGAGGATTCAGCCGGTAAGGCAAGCCTGAATCTGCCACACAACGTTGAGGAATTTCACATTTTCACCCTGAAGTTATCTGTAATCACTCCTTTAGTTATTATCAAAAATATCTCTGCAAAACGCAAGACAAACTTGAATTTATAATTCTTTTCTAGTCACATTTCATTATTCAGAGGGGTGGTGTTAGATACTTTACAGTTTAAAGGCATTGTGTTTTACTGTTCTACAAAAACTGTGTTTGTTTGAGGACTTGAACATATTAGAGTAAATTGTTGACACAGTATTTTTCTCTTTTACAGGAGTGTAGACATGACTAGAAATTAACTTCATGGCATCTCCGCAGTCTCTTACCCCTCCTGAAAAAGGTTAGTACATGGGTCATGCTGCTCATTGTTTTCCATATGTCTTAGATAATAAAAAAAATCTGTTTAATTTATTTTACAAAAGACCATAAAGAGGACCCACGCACACTGTAAAAAATGCAGAGCTCCACGCAGTTAATTTATGTTGTCCCAACACAAATTTATTAAGTTAGCTTAACAATTTTATTTGGATTGAATATAAAACAATTAGCCTCACAGCAAGAAGGTCGCTGGTTCGAGCCTCGGCTGGGTCAGTTGGCATTTCTGTGTGGAGTTTGCATGTTCTCCCCGTGTTGGCGTGGGTTTCCTCCGGGTGCTCCGGTTTCCCCCACAATTACAAAGACATGCGCTATAGGGGAATTGGGTAAACTAAATTGTCCGTAGTGTATGAGTGTGAATGGGTGTATGGATGTTTTCCAGAGATGGGTTGCAGCTGGAAGGGCATCCGCTGCATAAAACATATGCTGGATAAGTTGGCGGTTCATTCCGCTGTGGCGACCCCAGATTAATAAAGGGACTAAGCCGAAAAGAAAATGAATGAAAACAATTAAGTTGTCCCAAAAAAATCTTAAAAATTGCGTTGTTTCAGCTCATTTTAAATAAGTAGTTTGAACAAGCAGCAAAAACATTTTTTTTGAGTGCATGATGAATTTATTTTTGTATTATTTATAAACTACGGTGCATCCGGAAAGTATTCATAGGGCTTCACTTTTGCAAATTTTTTATGTTACAGCCTTATTCCAAAATAGATTAAATGGGGGATTGTGTGTAGAATTTTGAGGAAATAAAAGAATCGAATCCATTCTGGAATAAGGCTGTAACATAAAAAAAATGTGGAAAAAGTGAAGCGCTATGAATATTTTCCGGATGCACCGTAGTTAATAAATAATTCATTCATTCATTCATTTTCTTTTCGGCTTAGTCCCTTTATTAATCTGGGGTCGCCACAGCGGAATGAACCACCTAAATAATACTAAAATAAATTCTTCATAGAATTTTGAGGAAATAAATGAATTTAATCCATTTTGGAATAAGGCTGTAACATAAAAAATGGAAATGAGTGGAAAAAGTGAAGCGCTATGAATACTTTCCGGATGCACTGTATTATATCCTTATTGTTATTACAAATGTAAAAAACGTTTCACAAGGAATGCTTACAGAGATTCACAACAGAGCACTGCTTGAATTCAGTTTATTTGCAGTTACCGAAATAAATGTTTAAAAGTTCTTGGACCAGATTTACCAACAACTTGTGCCAAGTTTCAACACAAACTTTCTTAAACTTTTACGTGCCATACACTAAGTATTACACTAGTATATCAGGAGTTTAAACTGACATGCAGATAATAAACTTGCATGATGATGAACTGCTGTGTCATGCGAGTATGATAGACCTGATAAAACCAAACATGTTTCGATCCTTCAAAACAAAGACTGTAGAGGCTCTGCTTTCTGCATTTGGATTTAAAGAAACAAATACACACAGACCCCCCAAAAAGTCACAGTTTAAATTAAGCGTTAAATGTATTAAAATTATTGATAATTTCTTTATTTTAATACAATTAATTATTAATTTTATATTATAATTATGAGATGGGTTTCATCTTAGTTTTATTTTTATAACATGTAGGGCTCCACAATATATCGTTTGAGCATCGTGTGTACTGTATATGCAATAGTCACATCGCAGGATTAGATTATTTATTAAAGTTTAAACGATAAAGATATTATGATTATTTAGAAATTTTTCAAAATATACAATGATGACCATGTTATTTTATGTTTGATTGTTCAATTTCTGTGCTTGAATACTTTTAGACTTTTAGAAAACCATAAAGCACTGATTATTTAACTTTTATCTTCGCTCTGTTATATTTATATATGCTTGTAATTTATTATATTTATGTAGATGCACTGCATAGAAAAATACTTGATCATTCTAATATATCTAAAGAAATGAAATCTTTCTAAATAGAGGTATTCATTTTTTATATATGTAATAAAATATCAGATTTTTCCAATATCGTGCAGCCCTACTAACATGTATTTATTGATCTTAAATTAAATAAAATTATTTAACAAAAAAATACATGTGCCAAGAGCTTGGCACATGTACACTTTTACACACTGTTACTTCACATACTCCTATTCAAATACAGATCTTTCAAGCCCAGTGGTGTGTAGTCATGATTTAGTAGTCCTGCCAAGATGTTTGAGGAGGTGCGTCATGTGACATCACACTGTTCACTGCACTCTGTGACACAAACAAGCCCAAACAAAGGGTATCTGTGCATGACACATTAGGGTGCACTCTTTTCAAATACAGAGAAACCATAATGACAGTGTATTTATCCCTGCACGTCACTTGTTCTGGTACATTACAAAACAGTATATTGTGTAAACCGCTGAAACACAGTTACCTAGAGGTAGCAGGGCATTACCCACTTAATCTCCGGAGATCTTGGGAAACTGCTTGAGTGCTCAAGGTAACTGACCATATGCTGCAGCAGAGCAATTCTTGCACCATATGCCACCTGCTCTTGACACACAATCATCCTGCAGCTATGGAGACTGTTTGCATGAGGCAATCGCTGAAATTTCTAGGGTCACCCAAAATCCACCTGGCCGGGTCTAAGAGGTTTTCGTACTTCTGCTGGAGTGAGGGGGTTGAGGACAACAAGCGGCATGGTAAAACCATTGTTTTGTTGGTTTTTGTGGTTGCTGAAGTAAATAGAGCGCAGATCATTGCATGATTACTGACCTTTAGAGCCATTTTCAAGTCATGTGAGTTTTTATTGGACTGCTGAGAAGTAACTTATGTTAGTTTATAAGGTAAATGTGCACCAAAGAAAATTGTAGAGCAGTAGAAAATTCAAAGCGAAAGATATAAATGTGAGCATAGAAATTTCTCCTTTGCTGTATTATAACTGATTTGCACAAGCCACTTTCATATTAAAACATTTAGTTGTATGAAGTACTTTCAGTTGTGTATTCTCCGAAGAGACCATATGGTCACATGTGTAATCCTGCTCATCACATGATCTGTTTTTCTCCATCTAGTGGGGTCTGTAATCTGTATTCCTGCACTTTGGCTTCTTTTCCTAAATGTAATGTTCCAACAACTGGTCAGACATGGCCAAAAAAAGTGATGTAATAGTTGCTTAACTTGGCTTTGCGGGTAACAAAAAACGATATAGGCTGTCATTATTGCTTTGGGATTCGGCTTACAACACGCTTACACTTTTAGTATGTGTAACAGATGTGTATTATTATTTTGCCCATCTGTTCAATGTTTGTGGCATGTGTTATCAGAGTGAGGGTGTCTTGGCTTTAAGCTTGTGAGGATTGGGTGTTTTTCTGAACAAATGATGACTCACAAGGCTTTTGTTTCCAGTGTTATGGTCAAAACATATTTTAGAGCCTCCCCTTTGACTCAATCTGGCATCATAATGGAATGCAAATGTGGCTGCTTAGATACAAGAGTGTGCACTGAATTATAAAGACACAACAGTTTGTTGTTGTTTGTGCTGTGTTTATGCTTTTATGTCAAACTGGATTATGCGTGCTACATTAGAGTGTTACATTGCAATCAGTGCATAACAGACGGGTCTTGGGGCTTATATTGTTACACTAATAAACAAAACGCCCATGAAATAAAATAGCTATAGGGTTGTTCTCTGTTCTTAAAGCCATATTAGGGCTGACCAACATATCGTTTTAGTATCGATATCACAATGTGTGTATCTGCAATAATCACATCACAGGACGTGCCATGTTGAGTAGGGATTATAGATGAGTAGAGTCACTGCAGAGTTTTAATATAATAGAGTGAAAGTTTATCATCTGTATGTGTTTTTTCAGGCCTGTGACTGTGTGAGCATTTCATGAGAGGTTCTAGTATTCAGTGACTAATAAAGACACATAGTTATTTTACATTTGATTATTCAATTTCTGTATCTGAATAATACTGTTAAGACTCCCCAGATATATTTCATTTTTGTCTATTCTATATTGTACTTATTTATGCTTGTAATTTGTTTATTATATTTTATGCATTTATCACTTCCTTTTTGTGATTTGTGCCAATACTAACTATCATCATATAGTAGTAATCGCATGGTAATGCTCAAACAACCACTCAGAACATTCTTGGCAATCCAAGTGCAATGCTTACCAACTATTTAGGCAATAATATAGCAACACTCAAACGAAATAATATGCTCAAACAACCACCACTAGAACCAGATAGCCACCCCTATCAATATCAACAACACCTTAACAATCACTCAGAAAATCTCTCCGAAACCTCATAGCAACACTCTAACACCCTTTTAACAACTCAAACAATCACTCAGAGTACCTTACCAATGCTTGAACAACAAACCCAGTACACTCTTATAACAACATAGCAATCAGAACTGAGGAGAACTGATCGCCTGGCTGAGCCTGGTTTCTCCTAAGGTTTTGTCTATAGTTCCGTCAATTGTTGGAGTTTTGGTTTATTGTCACTGTCACTTGCTCTGGCTTGCTTGGTTAAGCTGGCAGAGCTGTGATTCATCGGAGCTCAAAAGTGACATTTGTATTAAACTGAACTGAATTAAACTGAACTAAACTTCAACAGTGACATTTTTATAAAACTGAACTGAATCAGTTTTAATTGAACTAAAACTACACTAGGATTCTACCACTACTCTCCTGTCTGCCTGATGTGCTGGAATGTTTCCATAATCAGAAATTATGTGATGGCTTTTTATTCTCTTTTCTTTATCTATGTTAAGCTGCTTTGGCACAATCTACATTGTAAAAAGTGAAATAAAGATGAATTTTATTGAACATACAGCACTCCATTCCCAAGAACAACATCCATACAACCAAGCAGAAAAACACTCAGAACCACTTATCAACCACCTGCACTCAAACAGCTTACCAGCCACCTCACAACACTCACTTAGCAATTCTCAAGCAAACTTTAAGAACAACACAACAACCTGACAGTACAGTTTCCTTACTATATAAATAAGCATAAATTAAAATTCCCAGAATTCCTTGGTGACTCTTCATGTTTTTGTTAAATTACAACAAAGTTTAGTGTAAGTTTTAGAATCAGTTTAGAGTGTTATGCAAGCTTTAATATTGTCAAACTAATGTTTATCACATTACTTTAGTGTCATGTGTATTACCATGATGTTGTTTAGTAACTGTGTAAATAAAACCAGCACCTTCTACATGCTAGCATGCATTTTAGCTTGTGGAAAAGTAGCTTTGATTCATCATTCATGACAACTACCATAAACACACTAGCAACTACAGCAACACTCAGAAAAACTCAAAATACCCAACTAACTAGCAATGTTTTTATGTGTTATTTTAGAGTCCATGGTCACTGGTGTGACTCAGAAGCCCCAGGAGGAGGAAGAGGAGGAGGAAGATGATGAGGAAACTGGTGAGAAGTTTGAGTTTGACGACAGTGAAGACGAGAAGAATGCAGTGGAGAATAAAGAGTCAGGAACCCCTCATGTGGAAGCTGAGATTTCAGGCAGCTCTGATATAAATGCACTTTATTGTCAATCTATGAAGCATGTCACGCACAGTAATCAGCCAGCAGTCAACGGAGGAACCCCTGCTGGTCTGGAGGAACAGAATATGCCCACACATCCACACACACATCCAGGTTTGTCTGCATAGTATATACAGTATCACACAGTGGTGGACAACACAAAAGCATACAGATAACTAAACAAAATATTTCTTCAGTAAAGTATAAAGTCCACCTTTTCAGTTTTATCTCAGTCTTAGTGCTTAATTTTGATGTTAAATGTACAGAAAAAATGAACGGTACTGATTAATGAATGTATATTTTTAACATTTATTATTATTCACATGCCATATACTGAAAACCATAAGGAATAATTAACGATAATTCAAATGTACAAAAAAGTAAAAAGAACAAAATACACCATACATACTAGTATGTAACAAAAATTATGAATATATAAATGCTGAAAAATATATAAAAAATATGTTGACATTTTTAGCAATTTTATATCTGTTATGTGTTAAATAAATGTGTGAAGTGCATTAGCATTCATTTGTGTTATTTTAAGTATTAAATATGAAAAAAAAACAGCCCTGTTCAGACAATATAAATAAGATCATTTAAGCATTTAAAATAAATTGATTTATTTTATAGCACATTTACTTTACAAAATGAGTCATTACCTATAAATTACGCTCATTTACAACAATAAATCCTACAATTCTGCATGAGTAATTTACATTTTGCACCATGTGTCACAAAACAGACCCACTCTAAATGGATCACTGGGATAAATGAGTCATAAATTATAGTCTTGCTCTGAATTAATTGTACACTTAAAGACTTGAAGCGGGCCTCACAGTGGCACAGTGGGTAGCACGTTCGCCTCACAGCAAGAAGGTCGCTGGTTCGAGCCTCGGCTGGGTCAGTTGGCGTTTCTGTGTGGAGTTTGCATGTTCTCCCTGTGTTGGCGTGGGTTTCCTCCGGGTGCTCCGGTTTCCCCCACAAGTCCAAAGACATGCGGTACAGGTGAATTGGGTAGACTAAATTGTCCGTAGTGTATGAGTGTGAATGGGTGTGTATGGATGTTTCCCAGAGATGGGTTGCAGCTTGAAGGGCATCCGCTGCGTAAAACATATGCTGGATAAGTTGGCGGTTCATTCCGCTGTGGCGACCCCAGATTAATAAAGGGACTAAGCCGAAATGAAAATGAATGAATGAATGAAGACTTGAAGCTTGACAATTTCTGTAGTTAAAAATAGTGTTTTTTTCCTCATTCATGAAATATAGTGAACATAAAAATACTCCAATAAGATAGAGATACTTAAAGAATGTAAAAACTCAAAATTGTGTCACAAATTACTCACTCTTTACTCACTCTTTACTTCACTTGTTCCAAACCAGTTTGAATGTCTTTTTTCTGTTGCACACAAACAAAGATATTTTGAGTAAAGCTGGAAACCTGTAATCATTGACTTTCATAGTATTTGTATTTCCTTCTATATGGAAGTTGATGGTAACAGGCTTCAAAATATTTTCTTTAGTGTTGAATAGAAGAAAGAAACTCAAACAGTTTTGGGACAAGTGAAGGGTAAGAAAATAGTGAGTAAAATTCTTTTTTGAGTGAATTATTCCTTTAAGTGGGCCTCACGGTGGCGCAGTGGGTAGCACGTTCGCCTCACAGCAAGAAGGTCGCTGGTTCGAGCCTCGGCTGGGTCTGTTGGCATTTCTGTGTGGAGTTTGCATGTTCTCCCTGTGTTGGCGTGGGTTTCCTCCGGGTGCTCCGGTTTCCCCCACAAGTCCAAAGACATGCGTTATAGGTGAATTGGGTAAGCTAAATTGTCCATAGTGTATGAGTATATATGGGTGTGTATGGATGTTTCCCAGAGATGGGTTGCAGCTGGAAGGGCATCCGCTGCGTAAAACAAATGCTGGATAAGTTGGTGGTTCATTCCGCTGTGGCGACCCCAGATTAATAAAGGGACTAAGCCGAAAAGAAAATGAATGAATGAATGAATATTCCTTTAAGTACAAGTACCTACGGTTCACCACTGATATTACAGCACCTCATTGAAATATATTTTTTTGTAAATGATGTTCTCCCAGCTCTTTTGTTGATAAATTAAAAATAAAACAGTTTCTTTTCTTCCCACAGACATGGTAGCCCGACAGTCTCCTGATGGGTAAGAATGGTTGTTTTAACACACAGCTGATTTTGTAAGCCATTCTTGCCTTGTGCTTCAAACATTTTCCAGATGAACATCTTGAACCTTATTATTCCAACAGGATGTCATCCATAAAAGCACTATAAATCTTTATATGCTTACTGTTTAAACAGTTTTTCCTCTAAAGCACTTGTTCTGTTTTAGTTATGTATTCATTGGGTTGATGATTTACCTCCTAGTCGAACACTTTCCCACTATTAGTTATTTGGCAACTTGTTCTGACTCGATCATTAGCACACATTTAGAGATAAGATTAAGCATGGAGGGTAAGCATTTCAACACTTTTGCATTGCTGTTTCGTTTTAGGAGTGTTTCAACCGAGCCTCGAGCAGCCGAAGAACAAACCAGCATTTTGAAAAGAAATATCATTTATGAAGGTAATACATGCATCATGCCATATCAAAACATTTCTCTAGTTTGATTGTGGTTATAAATGTTTTGAGATCAATCTATTTAAAGCAGTCTATCTGGACGTCCCAAAATGTGTCATTAGTGCCAAATACCCAGCCAGCTATTGGCTGACTTACAGTGTTGAACAGATTGAACTAATGTCTTGAGCATCACAGGAACAGTTACAAATCAAATGTGCAACACACTTGCAACAAATGTGGTTTTGGAACCACATTTTCATATGAAAAAGAAATTATATAATTTAAAATAAATAATATATTTATTAGTGCTGGCTAAGATTAATCATGATTAATCACATCCAAAATAAAAATGTGTATTTACTTAATATACTCTGTTTTCTCAAATATATATAAATACATATTTGAGAAAATGTTTATATATATATATAAATGTAATATATATTTATTGTTATTATTTTTTGTATAAATTATATATAAATTTAAATATCAATGTAATTTTTAGTTTTCTGTATTGTTTTTATGCATGTGTGAATATTTATAAATAAATGATAAATATACATAACACACACACGCACGCACGCACGCACGCACGCACACACACACACATACATACATACATACATACATACATTCATTCATTTTCATTTCGGCTTAGTCCCTTTATTAATCTGGGGTCGCCACAGTGGAATGAACCGCCAACTTATCCAGCATATGTTTTACACAGCGGATGCCCTTCCAGCTGCAACCCATCTCTGGGAAACATCCATACACACGCATTCACACTCGTACACTACGGACAATTTAGCTTACCCAATTCACCTGTACCGCATGTCTTTGGGCTTGTGGGGGAAACCGGAGCACCCAGAGGAAACCCACGCCAACACGGGGAGAACATGCAAACTCCACACAGAAACGCCAACTGACCCAGCCGAGGCTCGAACCAGCGACCTTCTTGCTGTGAGGCGAACGTGCTATCCACTGCGCCACCGTGAGGCCCTACATTCATTCATTAATTTGTTTTTCGGCTTTATTAATTTTCGGGACTTTACTTTTCCCTTTATTAATCTGGGGTCGCCACAGCGGAATGAACCGCCAAATTATCCAGCATATGTTTTTACGCAGCGGATGCCCTTCCAGCTGCAACCCATCACTGGGAAACACCCATACACACCCATTCACACTCATACACTACGGACAATTTTTTAGCTTACCCAATTCCCCTATAGTGCATGTCTTTGGACTGTGAGGGAAACCGGAGCACCCGGAGGAAACCCACACCAACACTGGGAGAACATGCAAACTCCACACAGAAACGCCAACTGACCCAGCCGAGGCTCGAACCAGCGACCTTCTTGCTGTGTGGAGATCGTGCTACACACACATATATTATGAAAAACAAATGTATAGTTTGGATGTGATTTATTTAATCGCAATTATTCATTGACCTGCACTATTTTTTTCACGGGAAAGTGTTAGAAAAAGCAAACATTTCAGTGTGTTTCACATCATGTGGAGCTCATGTGTTTTTTTTCTGTAAAGTTTAGTAAATTATTCATTTATTGTAAATTATAAAAAATTATATAAATAACTAAATGTAAATTCGTTTTAACATTTTAACAAGACATTAGTTAAATTGTATATTAATACAGTGTTGCAATGCCAACATTGTTTGATTCACAAAATTGAGCAGTACATTCAAACTTGACCCATGATATATATTCACTTGAGAATGAATGACATTGAAATGCTTAAATTTTGCATTTCAGTGCTTAAATCTGGCATATACTGTATGTTTTAAAATATGTCTGCAGGTTCATATTTTGAGCCAGGGTGCCTCTACGCAACGGTTTTGCCGTCTCCTCACAAACATGTTCAGACAGGTTGGTGGCTCTGAGAAGGGCCTGCGTCATGCCTTCCTGTAATCCACACTAATGCAAAATCCACAAATCAGCACAGAATCCAAAGATCTGAAAAATCACAATGACTAATCCAATCCAGACCCACAGAAATCTCACGGGAAGAAAACAACACTCCCGTGTGCACACATTCAGCCACTGATTCAGCTTAATAAATCAGACTCTTTGGAGATTTGTCTGTTTCAGTCCAATCAAATAACTCAACAAACAAGTGATCATGCAAACAAAATCCTACAGTGCACATACAGCGGAAGGCAAAATGATTAGTCTTTTTCAAATATTTCCCCAGTTATGTTCAGTTTTTCCTATAATAATTCAACAAAGTTATCTTTTTTTCTTAGTTTGGCTGGAATAAAAGCAGTTTTTAATAATGTAAAAAAAATGAGGGTCAATATTATTAGCCACCTTAAGAATTTATATATTTTTTTCAAATGGCTACAGAACAAATCACTGTTGTCCAATGACTTACCTAATAATAATAATCTCAAAATAACTAGACAATTTAATGTACTGTCATCATGGCAATCATAAGAAATTAAAAATTAGTGATTTAAATGATTGTGTTTGAAAATGTGTTAAAAAATCTTCGTTAAACGGCACTTGGGGAATATATATATTAAAAAATATTTACATTTCACCGGAAGGCTAATAATTTTGCCTTTCCTAAATGGTCAAATCTGCAGTGGATAAGAATTCTGCATGTTCCAGATAACATGACAAAATTACCTGGAGTTGCTTGAGGTCTTGGGAACATCAACAGTTGTCATAGTAGAAGTTAAACGGTGTGTGCTATGTTTGTGCAGCCCCGGTTCACTCTCGGGAATGGTTCAGTGTGGTTTCAGAGCTCACACTGCGACTGCATAAAGGTACAATCCGACCTCCTTAGAAGTCATAGCTGTGTTTTTTTTGTATTTGACTATAGATATCCTTTTTCTATTACACGGCTTTTTGAGATACTTGCCACAGTTCAGTCAATTTCCACCTTCAGCTGTCCTATTTTATGACACACTTGCTCTCGTTTTATTTAAACACAAATGACACCTTTTTATGGAGAACCAGAAGTGCCGGTTAGAAAAAAACGAAGAATCAAATTATCAATTTAATAACTCATTCATTCATTTTCTTTTCGGCTTGGTCCCTTTATTAATCAGGGGTCGCCACAGCGGAATGAACCGCCAACTTATCCAGCATATGTTTTATGCAGAGGATGCTCTTCCAGCTGCAACCCATCACTGGGAAACACCCATACACTCTCATTCACACACATACACTACGGACAATTTAGCTTACCCAATTCACCTATACCGCATGTGTTTGGACTTGTGGGGGAAACCGGAGCACCCGGAGGAAACCCACGCCAACTTGGGGAGAACATGCAAACTCCACACAGAAATGTCAACTGACCAAGCTGAGGCTCAAACCAGCGACCTTCTTGCTGTAAGGTGACAGTGCTACCCACTGCGCCACAGCGCCGCCCCAATTTAATAACTTAAGCATAAAATTGTATTTATTTGTCCATTATTATTTTGTCCACCATTTAAATTGTACTTTATTTATATACAATTTTATGCTTCAATTACTGAATTGATAATTTGATTAGTCATTTTATTTCTAACCACACTCTTGGTCCTCCATACCTTTTTAGACAGAGTTATTAATAGATGTGAAAGTGGTCAGAAATTTTAATTTTAAGGATAAATTGTTGCAGTGATCTCCTTTTTACTAGGCTGATTGATTGCAAATGACTTATTTTAAATATTCTTAAATTATATTTTCTTCTTGCATTTACTTACTTATTTATACATAACTGTATCCATATCATACCATAATTTAAATGATGGTGTATTTATTTATTTGGTTTGTAGCCGTGTAATATCAAGTGGCGTATTTTGTGTTAAAGACCAGCTGCGTGTAAATTATCCCTTACATAGAATGTTAGATCTGTCAAACCCTTTCCTGCATTCATTTACCAGGCTTCAGGAATGATTGCCAACCCTCTCAGTTATTTTACTTCAGATTGTTGGAGTATTTTGCCAGCATAGTCCCAATGTTTTAGCCCATAAATAGACCCAGTGTGTTACAGTGTACTGTACTGTGCTTTAAATACAGGCTCTTGCTGTGCTATTACTGACTAGTATTGAGTACTCTGGCTTCCATATCCACTTCCCACTGCTGTCATTTCTACACCCTTTTAAATCTTTGTGCATTTTCCTCAGTGTATACACACACACATATATATATATATATATATATATATATATATATATATATATATATATATATATATATATATATATATATATATATATACATACATGCACCATCACACTGACAATCCATGTCAGCTGCAAAGCCACATGAAAAACAATGTAAATCAATGTTTACAGGTAAAGCTGTATCAGCAACATCTGTGACATGATGACAATTACTGCAGAAAATATTTGCGATCCGCACGTTGAGAGAAACACACCAATGCAAGTGCCTACGATGCCAATGCAACTATTTCCCCATAGAGTTCCTACAATTTTCCACTCGTTTTTACAAGCTGAGAGATCAGAAATGATTTTTCTGCTGTAAACAAGAGCATGCCGTACTTGCTTAACTTGTGTTTAACCTGGATTATTCCCAGGAAAGATATTTATATTATACTCCTACTCCTAATTAATGTGCTCACTGAATATTAAATGATTTCCCTCTGACATCCCAGACAGTAGTCTCGATATTTCTTTCAGATATTCAGAGGCCTAAAGAGTTTAAAGCAGAATTCACTTTGAGGTATTTTAAGCTCCCGTGGGGGAGTCTCTGCAGGCGACTTCATTAGGTAAAAAGAGGCTGTCAACAAATCTGTACACACTGTCACAGTAGAGACGGGTGTACGTATTGTCAGTTTGCTGTGTGTAGGAGTATGTTTGTTATTTTGTAGTACTGTTGTCAGCATGCAAGCACAAATCTGTGTCAAAAAGATTAATAATACGCTTTTCTGTGCTAATCAGGCATCAATTTCATTTACGCTCAGTTTATCAATCTGCTTATTATCTTGTTTGAGTTCTAAAAATCATTATCAAATGATGTTTTCAATTCTTGGTTAACAATGGTCCAAAACCAAAGTCCCCACTAATTTAACACTATTGTATACCTACAGCTGCCAGTAAATGTGTTAAAATGTTTGTCCACTGTATTATGTCACTGTCTTCACAAAGAAATCTCTAAGGTCATTAGATTTACACTTTAAGTTATTAGCACCTTACACATAGATCATTTACTTAATAAGACAATAAATGTACTTGCTTTTTAAGTAAAGTCAACTAATGGCTTTAAAACTAATGGGTTTACTGACTTTTTTTTTTTTAAAGTAAAGTCAACTAATTGCTTTTTACAGTGTACCGACCTAGGATGCATCACTGACTCGCTCTTAATTTCTCTCCATCAACAGACTCATTCTCACCCTTGGCATTTAATGCCTCTGATACTTGTTTGGTAACAATAAAATGCCTTTTATTATCCATTGTGACTCAAATTGATTACTGCTCAAAATGTAAAAATGAAGGCATAATATTGGTAAATTTGACCTGCCGGCATTTATATGTATAGATTTAGTCTGGTTTTAATTATACAAAAAAGTAAATGAATGGGACACTTGAATTTATTTACTGAAAAATGTTTTATGTAAATTCTAAAATCGGTAAATCTTCAACTGTGGCAGCTCTTCATGGTGGTAAAGTCTGTGTGAACCGCAAGTTGCTGAGACATTTATTTTTCAGTGTGTATATTTAAAACAGAATATTGAGTAGGGGGGGAGTCTTTCTTTTTGCACATCATCCCCTCATAGCAAACTAACAGAGGGGCGTGGTTAAAAATATGGTGGCTGAAGCCGTCAAACTGGCGTCAACAGAGAATTATTGCCACTCTAAACACAGAAAGAAAATGGTCAGACTTTGATTAAAGATTATCAAAACAAAACTTTTTTTCAGTGGATTAAATTGCACTGATGAATTGTTCACCTAAAGAATAACAATGTGCGCTAGGAAAATAAACATTGTAAATTTTGATGTCACATTAACTTCCAATCCCTTTTTCCTGTTATCCATGCATAGTATATGTCCAAATATGTATAGTTCCATATATAGTTCAATTAGAAGTCTCGTTGGTATAGAATTGATGTGGTTAGGTGTTTTTATTATAAGTGTATGAATGACGTTCTAGTTCTCTGTCCTCCAGGAAAAGCCGATCCTGAATCAAACCAAGATTCACCCCCAGAACAAGTGAAGGTAAACTCAACCGCTCCAACTCGCTCAGAGGTTGTCTATGATGATGTGCCCTGTGAAAACATCACACCTCTGGATGTAGGTGAGTGTCTGATAGGTGTCATCTGTCCTGGTCAATATTGTCACCATCACCCATAGAAAACTTCCTCCATGAGAGATCTTTAACATCTCAAATGTTTCTTCAAAATAGCATTGAGGTCACAATTATAAAAAAATATCTCAGGAATTGTGTTGTTTTAGCTCTTTTTAAATAAGTAGTTTGAATTATAAGCAAAAATATATTTTTTTAGTATGGCTTAGTCCCTTTATTAATCTGGGGTCGCCACAGCGGAATGAACTGTCAACTTATCCAGCATATGTTTTACGCAGCGGATGCCCTTCTAGCTGCAACCCATCACTGGGAAACATCCACACACACTCATTCACACTCATACACTACGGACAATTTAGCTTACCCTATTCACCTATACCGCATGTCTTTGGACTTGTGGGGGAAACCGGAGCTCCCGGAGAAAACCCACGCCAACACGGGGAGAACATGCAAACTCCACACAGAAATGCCAAC
>CAIGQW010000317.1:1811050-1826375 GCA_903798125.1 Danio choprae | reverse complement strand
TGTGTGTGTGTGTGTGTGTGTGTGTGTGTGTGTGTTTATCTGTTGACAGGTCTGGCCGTCCAGTCAGTTTCACAGTGGTCTTCAGTACGCCCAGTCCAATTAGCAAAATCTCCTGGGTTAATCGTCTGCATCTGGCCAAAATCGCCCTGAGTAAGTGTGTCCTCTCAGATATGACTAACAGTTGTTGACATGAATCTTTCACTTATTATTTTCATGGATTCACTCTCATGTTTAAAACTGTGCTAGCTTTAGCTTTGAGTTCAGTGACAGTGCTGCGCCTCTGGCTAAGCTTATTACCGTTTGTGTAGGAGAGGAGAACTTGCCTGGCTGGGTGTGTGTAGAGGATGATGAAAAGACTAAGCCTCCTTTCTGGTGCCCGTTACTGGCCTGCCGGGTGCCTGTGTTTACCCCAAAAGTGCAAGATCTGAAGGTAAGGGAGAGGCAATGAACCACTCTTTGGGACAATTTGCGTTCAAGGATACTTTAGAAAGAAACCATCTAATCAGCTATATATGTTATGTTATGATGTTATTTTATGTTTTGCTGAAAGTAACTGGAAAATAAATGTTCATCTTTTACTAACCTTTGAAAGTGCATCGTAAGTGGTTAGAAGTGGTCATCTTAACTTCAGAAAAGAAAAAGAATTACAGAGGTTTGTTTAATCTCCTGTTTTTTGAGACCTATAGTTCAAATAGATTCTGGGGGGTCCATAAATATTTTATATTTAATGTTTTGTTATTCATATTTATATATTTTATTTACTTTTAATTGAGCTAGTTCAGCTTATTGTCAATATTGTTATATTATATTATATTATATTATATTATATTATATTATATTATATTATATTATATTATATTATAATCCAAAATATATATGCATACTATAATACTATATAATAAATACTTACAGGCAGACAGACAGAGATAGACAGATATATTATATTTTCTCCTTAGTGTTAAGTCTTGTACATGTACATAAAATATATACTGCAACTGCTTCTCTATTTTAGAAAGAGGGTTTCTCTCAAGAGGGTCATTTTTGGGTCTCTTTGACATCCAAAAGCCTGAAAGAGTTTTTAAAACCCCTGTCCTAGATGGCAATTAAATAAAATCATCTGAAGTCTCATGCTTCTTGCATCTTTTAGAAGACCTACAGTGTAAGCAATTAAAAGATTTCAGCAGGAACTCAAACGGTACATTTTGTACTATATAAAAGCCGTCATCTGCTTTCCATCTGTTTACTTCTCCTACATAATTTTAGAAGAAGCATCTGAGAGTTGATATTGAAATAACCCTTCACTGCCGGCCTATAAGCAATGTTTTCCTGGAGCTGGAGGAAAAAGAAAACATTTCCTCTGGGTAGTCAGTGTTTGATCTAGGACAAGGCAGATTGTACTCAGATTTAGATTCAGGATTTCATTTGTATGCATGTGCTAGACTATAATTGACGGCTTATTGCTTGGCCAGCATCTGAAACCTTTATCTGTCCTATCAGTTGAGCACAACATGGTGAGCTGGCAATCTTTCTAACATACTGTTTGCAATCAGACAAGGCGTCTGAATCAAACACATGTTGCCATACATTTACATACACCTTTGATCCTCTGTTTAGTGCACCATTGCTATTCCGCACCTCCAGGTCTGTGTGCAACTTCACAACATCGAGCGGTATTTTCAATCCACAGGACTTCACTTTTTTAATCAAGACCTTATGCTGATCCAGTTTGGGGGGTCTTTGTTAGTTCTGATCTCCCATTGACTTTTTTTTTTGCTTTTATAGCACTGCGATGATTTACCGCTGAACTGCCATTGTGTTGAGGTTAATGTTTCATATTCATTCTCAGCGAGTGGCTTGTTGATTTTTGCAGTGTATTCAACAGATTTTGCAAGTGCTGCTGATTTTGTCTGTGATATAGTGTTGCTGGGTAACACAGATAAGGTCTTGCTGAAATATGCAAATCGTGCCATCATGAAAGCTCCAAACCACCCGTAATGTTTTGATACAGATGCAATTTCCCCCCCACAAAAAGAATTTTCACACTAGTAAATTTCACATACAGTTATGAAGACACAGCAAGTAAGGAAACAAATGTTGTGCAAAAGTTTTAATGATCCACATTTATGTTTTGGTCCCTTCATTAAAATGCAAAAAGAAAGTAGGAAATTCATTCATTTTCCTTCGGCTTAGTCTCTGATTTATCAGAGGTCGCCAAAGTGGAATTAACCGCCAACTGTTTCAGCATATGTTTTATGCAGCGGATGCCCTTCCAGCCGCAACCCAGGACTGGGAAACACCCATACACTCTCGCATTCTCACACACACACACACTCATACACTACAGCCAATTTAGTTAATCCAATTTACCTATAGCGCATGTGTTTGGACTGTGAGGGAAACCGGAGCACCCGGAGGAAACCCACGCCAACACGGGGAGAACATGCAAACTCCACACAGAAATGCGAACTGGCCCAGTCGGGACTCGAACCAGCGACCTTCTTGCTGTGAGGCAACAGTGCTAACCACTGAGCCACCGTGCTCAGTTTTATTTTATTTAAAATGAAATTTAAAAAAAACATCAGCAACACAATTTTTTCGATAATCAACCCATTTTGGTACCCTAAATGTACAGATTACTATTAAAAAAGTTAATTTTAATAGTCC
Source organism: Danio choprae (assembly GCA_903798125.1). NCBI lineage: Eukaryota > Metazoa > Chordata > Actinopteri > Cypriniformes > Danionidae > Danio > Danio choprae. The sequence continues at coordinate 1,823,711 of CAIGQW010000317.1, read as the reverse complement.
CGTGAAGTGCTTTGAAATCTGCATTTTTGTTCAATGTGTGACTTTATTTGAACTGAAACATGAAAACACAGAATAGACCCTAGCCTTTAAAAAAAACAGCCAATAGCATTTTGTTTTTATTACAGCTCTGGCAGTGAGAGTGGTCTTGAAGCATCTTGAAGGAGGCTGGGCATGTCAGATATTTGCATTTGATTGGTTGGAAGATTTGTTGAGAAACTGAAGTATGACGTGACGTCAAAAAAATTGTTGATTCATTTTGGCGGAAGTAAAAACTGCAAGCTTTTGATGTATATATCTTCTTAATGTGAATTTTGTCACTGTTTTGGAGTACTTTAGATTATAAATATCCTTAAGACTATCATACTGATACTATCCTCTAAAGAAAAATAATTTTGATTGGATAGGGACTTTATGAACACTTTAATGGAGTATAAAATTGGACAGAAATGGCAACTATAAAGAATCGAATGACAAATGCTCATTTATTTTGTCTTCAAGCTGGTGTTCATATTCACAGTCATGTTCTACAGTTCGCTAAAGTTACACCATTAACTTAATGCACAATAGTCTTACATCATATTTTCATGTCAGATAACTGTTCAATTGACAGAATACCATGTCCCATATAAACGTCTTATGGCAGGGAATTTGCTTATCTTTTCCTGCACGTCTGGTATCAATGCATAACGTTAAGATTTAAATAATTAAATGTTAAATAATAAATGTTGTTTTCTTCTGCCTACATACACGAATACGTGTGGATGATGTAAATGAACAGTTTGCTTACAGTTTTGTGCTTATTTTGCCATTTCTTTGGGGACTATTATTTACGCCTACCCTTTACCAAGCTGTTTCAAGAGATGAGGGGTCTAGGACGGCGGACAAAACAGAATTGGGACTCAGACTGTGGAGGCCAGCTGTCAGGGTTTTAAAGTATCAGCTCTTTTTTTTCTCCAAATGGGAATTCCCTTTTCAGCTGTACACCGAGAGATAATTATATAGGCATTACACCATTGATAAAACTAATCTGTAGCTCAATTAGTTGAGCATGGCAGTAGCAATGCCAAGGATAGGGCTTCAATTACTTGAGAAAGCAAAAACTGATGATAAAAGTATCTACTAAATTCATAGATTTCAACATAAAAAAATCATAAAAATGTCTTTGTCTACTTGTACTAATTTGTGTTGACTGAAATTCTTCTTAATGCCAAATATAAACAGAACCTAATTTAATTAAACATTGCTGCATTGTCAAATACACAGTTGCATCGCAATAATTATCTTTTTATGTTTAATGCTGTAACTTAATTTTTAGGAAAAAAATGTTTCACAATTTCCAAAAATATTTTGTGAAAATGAAGACAAATTGGAATGCATGCACAATACTGTACGAACACTTATCAGTGTAGTTATGGGCAGGTCTTCTTTGGATTTGGTTTAAATCTGTTCATTTGCTTTGTATACCTGTGAAATGATTGTATCAATGACTTTGGTACTTTCCAAAATCCTTAACATCCCATATCAAGCGTATGCCATATAGAAAGCAACATGACAGATGCTTCACAGCTCATTTGCTGCCAGTTCATCCACTTTACTATTCTCAAAATGTGATGCAATCATCCTTTAATGATTGCTTTCCATACCGCTCTCAGCTCGGGATGTGTGGCTGATGTGTCTTCTGGCTGCTTTGGGTGTCGCTCTTATCCTGATCCTGCACCTGATGTTTTTGATGTTTCTTGTTTTTGTGGTTTTGTGGATGTTCTTTTGTCTGCCATGTGTACCACTTTGAAGTCATAGCGTTGCAGTCTTTGGACCCATTGTTCGATGCCGGCAGAGAGTTTAGATTAAGGCCTAAATATAGTCCCTAGTATTTTGGTCTGTGATCAAATCAAACTTTCTCCCGAAAGCTAAGGCTTTGCTTTTCTATGCCTACATTTGCATTCAGTCAGTCAGCTGCGAGTGATTCACCAAGCGTGTATACATCTTTCCTCTTTGGTACTGAACAAACCCTCGTCTTAACCTAGCGAATGTGCATCTGCTTTCATCTGCATTCTGTCATCATGCTTTTTGAAGTGCACTTCAGTGCCAGCTTGCCCAAAATGAGTTTGAATGTGTCACTGTACAAGTCCCAAGGAGAAGTATCTTCATAAATCACATGGTTTCTGCGGCTGATTTCAATCCTTGCTTTGATAACAACATTTCCATGAAGGTCAATATGCTTGCTTGCTGAATATAATACTTGGAGTTAAAATGTATTAATGAAATGTTTCCATTAAAGTAGCAACAGATCTTTTTTACTATACTGCAGGGCCATAACTGCAAGACAAGTGTCCCCCTAACTAGAAAATTGTCCCCTAGAATATGTTGCTTTCTTTCACTATCTGTGTTTCCATCCATCTTTTTTTATGAGCGTTTTGGTATATCACATATAACTGCTTGATGGAAATGCCAAGATGTGCATAAATTATTAAAATGCGCATATAACATCTGCACAACTGCGTAGGATAAACGCTTTATCCTATTAACTAAACTTCAATGGAAACACATTTACCGAATACATTTCAACATGCAGAATAAAAAAGTCACATGGTTATGTTTTAATAGATCATGTGATGACAAATAAGGTGAGATGTGCATTCATTGCCTTTCGTCTTTTCCATATTTCTTTTGATATTTGGTGCCGGTTTATCAGGAAGTGACTTTTTGTTTTTGATTTTTTTTTCTATGACTCATTGGATGTGCATATATCTATTTTGCATCTTTGGATGGAAACATAGCTTATGTAAAAAAGAGATGTGATGAAAAAGTCACAACTATCTATGTTTTTTTGTGAATTATACTTATTTAAATAGATTAATCAGGTTTCGGCTTTTTTAAGTTGTATAAATTTTAGCATGATGTTTTAATTGAGTTGAATTGACTTGTAAAGTTAATATGGTTCAGCTGGTTCAACATTCAACTTAAAATTTTAAGGCAATAACATTTTTTATTGGAGTGGTTATGTTTTACAAGTTAAATATTCAGTCTGGTCTAAGCTATTGTAAATGCGTTGTGAAAAAGTGAGGTGGTTATTCACACTGAAAACAAACTATTGTTTGCCTACACTGGTTTTCAGCTTTCTATACTGCAACATCATCAGTTTTGCCATTTATGCAACTCAAGCAGCTCAAAGTACATGATCTGAAGCCTAATTTCATTGTTGAGTGATGTTTAAAAGTTTTGAAGAAAAGAAAATCCTCACTTTGTCATGCCACAGATGATCACACCTGCTGTGAATAGTTCCACAGAGATCTATTGTTTTGATTCAATGGCTTTTTTATTGCATTACTTTCGTATTTCCCGTTGTGGCATTTAGTGTTTGTGTGAATTTGAGTTACATCTGTAAAACTGAGATATTAGTGCTATAATTTTTATGGTAAAGTTCTAGTGTAGCTGTCAATTTTTACCATCAATTTCACAATAATTTGTTTACAATACATATGAAAAAAATTCTAATTTACTTTTGTGATTCAAAGTTGTATTTTCAGCATTATTACCCCAGTCCCTAGTCATGTGATCCTTCAGGCATCATTCTGATTTGCTGTTCATAAACAAATTCAGTATTATCAATGATGAAAACAATTCAGCCTTTTCTTAACAGCAATTTTAAACAGAAGTATCTAATTTTAAAGAGAAGGATGTCATTTATTCCTGTGATTCAAAGCTGTATTTTCAGCATCATTACTCCAGATTTCAGTCACATGATCCTTCAGAAATTATTCTGATATGCTGATTTGCTGCTCATAAAAGTATTTAGCATTGTCAATGTTTTAAACAGTTGGACTTCTGTTTAACAGCATTTTTACTTTTGATCAAATTAATGCATGCTTTCAGTAATAAATTCATACATTTTATTGCCAAATAAAAGTAGAGAGGCTTTTAGCTTGAATAATAGATATGCCGTCATCCGCCATCAAAAGCTAACTGGCCCATATCAACCAATCCTGACCCTTTGCTTGCACTGTTCTCTCTCGGAGCATTACAGACTAAGCAGGAGCAAACCAATTAAATCGGCGCCACTGAATAATCTTGTTTATTTCCCAAGAAAAGTCCAAAGCTGAAGTGATCCTGCTCGTCGTCTTCAAAAGGGAAAGCGTTTGCATACTGTACGACTAGAAGAATGTTTGTTATATTTTTGTAAATGTATGTTTATGACAGAGTAGATCTGAAGACATTCTTAAATATCACTTGTATTGTGGAAACTTTTTTAGCGGGAAATGTTTGATGGTAAGAAGAGCGTGGGGAAAATACCTTCGTTACCGCAGATTAAAGCGTGCCGGCTCTGAAGAAGACGCAGGAATAAACAAGCTGATGCTTATGTGTTGTGAAGTGCAGTGAACAGCCATGAGACAAGTGTGGCGGTGTCTAAACTCTGTCTTCTCATAAAACCCCCATCCACCCCCATATTATCACAACACAAGAGCCAACAATGAGATGAAAATCTGTCGTCAGGTCATTAAGGCGAGACACTGCAGCAGAATAAAGTAAAACTAATACTTATCACCATACTTCTGCAGCTTATTGATTTATAAAAGAGTTAGTTAACCCAAAAATGAAAATTTTGTTATTAATTACTCACTCTCATGTTGTTTCAATCTCCTTAGACATTTGCTCATCTTCAGTACACAGAATAAATCCAAGAGTTCTCTGATCCTCCATAGAACATCAATAGTCCTGAGATGGTCAAAGTTCAGAAAAGGAACCAAAACCATTGTCAAAGCATTTCATTTGACTTCAGTTCAACTGTAATCATACCTTGAATCGCCTATGCCTTCTGCATCAGATTATGGTGCACTTTTACTACGGGCAATATGGCACTTGTGCATTTCGCTTCTGAGTTTTCCATAGTAAATACACACCCTGACCTGACGTGCTAGAGAAAACAAAAGTGAACAAAGTCATTATTACAGTTTTTTTGGGCACACAAAACTGTTCTTGGAGCTTTGTATGATTACAGTTGAATCACTGAAATGGCATGAAATGTTTTGACAATGTTTTTGGTTCCTTTTCTGAACCATTGCTGTCTTTGGAGGATGAGGGAGCTCTCGGATTTCATCTGAAATTTTTTCATTTGTAGATATTGAAGATATACAAAGGTTTATTTTCATTTTGGGTGAACTAACACTTTAAGAATTGCAGATATTTTTTGTATTACTATTTTCTGTCATTTTAAATGCAAATGAGGCATTATTTCATTCAAATTTGCACACATTTCAAGCACAAAGGTCAAAAATTTGGATGAAGTCAGGTTCAAAATTCATATTTCTTTTATTAGAGTCAAATGTTTTTGCAGAGAGCCTTTCAAGAATCTTTTTTTCAACCACTTTAAACTTTTTTTTACTAGTGTTTTTTTTTTTTTTTTTACAACATTGTGTAAATTCAGTCAAATTATCTATGGAACATATCCCTCAGAGAAAACCTTCAGAATTCAGACATTAAACTCTAAACGTTTGGAGTTTCAAGTGGAGATTTTTGACTAAAGCAAATAGTCATTTTGAAACAGTTGCCTTTAAAAGTATTTAAAAGTATTTTTGAAAACTACTGACACAAATTGATAAAATGTGAAAAATAAAAGGCCTTTAAATGTAATTTGGATGTTTATTAGCCTGAAAAAAAAGCAAAAAAGGGAGTTGACACATAAAAAAAACACACATGTTTTGCTTGCAGTTTCTTGCCTTAAAAAGCCTCTAATTTAAGAGATTTTATTTAAAGATTCTACAATGAAACACATCAGCACAAGTTTTTCAGCCCATTCTGCAGGAAAGCGACAAGCCTGTCACAGAACCTTGTATATAAATAATTCCAGTGGGCTAATTCATGTACATATTAAATATTCTCGGCTGTGTTTTTTTTTCCATGGAGTGGAAAATGTGAATAAAAGTCTTGGCCCCAAAAGATTGCTTAAGATGAAACGGGGCTCCATTCCCACTGTGCATATCCAGGAAGAGTGAGTTTTGCACATCAGAGCTCCGAGCATCAGGCTCACAGCAGGAGAGGGACATCGCCAGCCTGTCATTCCCACGCAAGATCCAACTCAAGATCCTTCCAACACAACCAAACAGGTCATCCTCTTACCATGCAGCTGCGCTATAGGCTAATGTGTCATGAAAACCAAATGGCTTCACATTACATAACGAATAAAAGCTGCCCAGTTTCTAAGATGTTGTTGCTTTGCTGGTCTGAAGTAGCTGTTAAATGATACAATGGTAAATGATTCAATTGTCAGTGATACTTATAATGATAGACTATTTGCAGTGATAGTGATGATGTTGCTGAAGTGAAATATTCATTTGTTCATTATATTATATTATATTATTCATTCACGGCCTCACGGCGGCGCAGTGGTTAGCACGATCACCTCACAGCAAGAAGGTCGCTGGTTCGAGCCCCGGCTGGGTCAGTTGGTGTTTCTGTGTGGAGTTTGCATGTTCTCCCCGTGTTGCCGTGGGTTTCCTCCGGGTGCTCCGGTTTCCCCACAAGTCCAAAGACATGCGGTACAGGTGAATTGGGTAAGCTAAATTGTCAGTGGTGTATGAGTGTGAATGAGTGTATGAGTGTATTATTCATTCATAGATCCCACAGCATCCTTCCTTCTCTCCTTCAGAACCTTTTAAAAAAACTTTTTTATCTGAGTATTACTCTTCAGCTCTCAGTAAATTGCAACCTCACCAGACATACCCTGTTATGTGTTTATGCTGTTTATATTGTTATGTTATGCTGTTTTGTATCTGTTGTTTATCAATCTACCTTGTAAAGAAACCTTGGGTGTTGAAAGGTGCAACATAAATAAAATGATATTATATTACATTACATTACATTATATTATATTATATTGTATTATATTATTCATTCATTCATTCATTTTCATTTCGGCTTAATCCCTTTATTAATCTGGGGTCGCCACAGCGGAATGAACCGCCAACTTATCCAGCATATGTTTTACGCAGCGGATGCCCTTCCAGCCGCAACCCATCTCTGGGAAACATCCATTCACACCCATTCACACTCATACACAACGGACAATTTAGCTTACCCAATTCACCTCTAGCGCATGTCTTTGGACTTGTGGGGGAAACCGGAGCACCCGGAGGAAACCCACGCCAACATAGGGAGAACATGCAAACTCCACACAGAAACGCCAACTGACCCAGCCGAGGCTCGAACCAGCGATCAGCGACCTTCTTGCTGTGAGGCGAACGTGCTACCCACTGCGCCACTGTGAGGCCCTGTATTACATTACATTACATTACATTACATTACATTACATTACATTACATTGTATTGTATTGTATTGTATTGTATTGTATTGTATTGCATTGCATTGCATTGCATTATATTATATTTTCATGCTGATCCTTTAGTAAAAAAATAATTGCAGCTTTTTCCGAGCTAAATGCGGAAAACAACAAAATGTTGTTTACGTCTGTACTTCACTGCCGTCACTGAGGTTAAATCAGGGTCTCAACTAATGGAGAGTATAAAATGCAATAACAGGAAATGTCTTAAGTGTGTGAAAAAAAAATTGCCATCTTTTCAGCTTCTAAAAATGAAAAAATAAGTACAGTAAAAAAATAGAAGGCTTTCACATCAGTGATAGTCTCAGACCGTTGCTACATGCAGTTCAATGAAAGTATACATTCAGTTATTATCTACTCACCTTCCCGTCACCCCAATCCTATAAACTCCAGAGAAGTGACGTTGTTAACATTCTTCAAATGTAGCAGTCTAAATTATTTCATTGTTCTGTGAATCTTTCTTTAATAGTTGTCCAGAATTAAGCTACATTTCTCTGTATTTTGTAGTGGTTCAACTTAATTAGATACACCATGACATGACAGTACATTCATAGCATACCATTATGCTGAAAACAAAACCCTCAAAATCTCTGTCATATACTTGCGATGAACTGTAATTATATGTAATCGAATACTATGAGGTTACTACAGTACGTGCTGATTGATGTGTTGTCTTGCTGTGGTAAACAGTGAACCCTTAATTAAGATTAACACAGTGTTGGCAGGGGTACATTTGTCACCAGCCATATGGGCCGCTGAAGATTAAACCTGGAATAATAGCCTGTCTGGCTTATGCATAAATTATATGTGGAACGCGATGGCTGTTTAACAACCTTATGCCTGTCTGATTTGAGCCAAAACACCCTGCAGTCAATTACCTTCTTTTATTTTTCTTCCCAAGCCAAATGCTGGCCGCGGTCACCAGTTCTTTTAGATGTGGAGCAATGAGTGCCACCACTGCTGCCAAAACATGGGTGGCAAAATGTGTATGATTTGAAGAGTCTGTGCTTTCCCTGCCCTGAAACAATATGGAATGAACTGCAAAAATCCGAAAAGCAGTTTCTGCATGTCTCATTTTGAAACAAGGGGAATCAAAAGATGCGCATCATATTTATCATGCCCCATTTACAGCCTTCAATCCAAAATAAATAAATAAAAGTGTAATTCTGTTCTGTAGTTTAGATAATCCTTTGGCTCTCGGATGGCTTTCTGAACATGCAAAAAAAACAAAAACAGTTTTTCTTCTTTGATCCTTCTGTTGCTTTACTGATCGTGTTTTAGAACAAAATACACATTCAACACAGTTGCATAAAGAACTTGAAATAAAAATTCACTTGTTCACTTTGCAGCCATTTTTGTACCAGTAATAGGCTTGCAAATACAGCTATATAGTCTACAATTGGCAGGGATTATGTTTAAATGACATTTTTTACCCGTGCATTGAGCAAACTGACAGTTCTCTGAGCACAAGCTTAAGGTTTGAGTGACTTGTTGGCGTTTTGATTAATATCGGGTATTCCTGTAGTCAGAAGGCTATTTTTCTTAAAGCACACTCTGATGAAATGGAGCCTCAAGATGCTTACGTTGAGAGTAAATCAGAATAATGACTCAAAATTCTGCTGATTTCTTGTTAGTATGCAGAAAAAAAGTGCAGTTGTGCCAGAATGGTTCACTACAGTTATCCAGAAGCAGAATTACTTAGACATACAAAGCGAGTTTAAAATTAGATTCAGGAAGGAAAGGGGTGCAACAGTACACAAAAATGACATAAGCATTTAAAGTGTTTTTAATAGAGAAGGATGGGAGAAATATAAAATTGCATATGTTTTCCCCTTTTTATTAAAGAAGACCTATTATGCCCCTTTTTACAAGATGTAAAATAAGCCTCTGATGTCCCTAGAATGTGTATGTGAAGTTTCAGCTCAACACAGATCATTTTTTTATAACTCCTTTGAACCGGCCCCCTTTAGGCTTTGATCCAAATGGTGCTGTTTTGGTGACTGTCACTTTAAATTCAAATTGCTCTTTTCAAAAGAGGGTGGAGCTACAAATGCCTGTGCGTCTAGGACAAGCGTTATCTCAGTCTATGGAGACTACAGTGTTCATTTGTGCATCCTAAAATTCCACATTTATAATGCCTCTTTGTTGCTGACATTATCTTCAGTGTGTGAAAACTAATGGCGGACGGCTGCTTCTTACTCAGGGCTGTCTATGCTAATGAGGGAGAGATTGTCGCTAATGGGCAGGGCTTTCCTCCTCTAATAACATATACAAAGGGAGAATGTTTCTGCAGACTGTTTTGACAAGTGTAATTATAAAAAACATAATGAATCAATTTTTACCATTAGAGGCTGGCTATATTCACACACTGTTGCCACACAACTGTTTAAACCCCTTTAACTATTTAAACCCCTTATAAAAGGGATTTTTGCATAGTAGGTCACCTTTAAACAATGGTTTACTCAACCAATTTTGCATCAAAAAATACATTGTTGGGCGTCACAGTGACGCAGTGAGTAGAACGATCGCCTCACAGCAAGAAGGTCGCTGGTTCAAGCCTCGGCTGGGTTAGTTGTCATTTCTGTGTGGAGTTTGCATGTTCTCCCTGTGTTGGCGAGGGTTTCCTCCGGGTGCTCCGGTTTCCCCCACAAGTCCAAAGACATGCGCTATAGGTGAATTGGGTAAGCTAAATTCCGTAGTGTATGTGTGTGAATGAGTGTGTATGGATGTTTCCCAGTGATGGGTTGCAGCTGGAAGGGCATCCGCTGCATAAAACATATGCTGAATTAGTGCGGCAACCCCAGATTAATAAAGGGACTAAGCCGAAAAACAAGACAATTAAATGAATGAATGAAATACATTGTTGTAAACTATATAGAGAAACTCTATTGCTTACACATTACTAAAGGCTACCAGTCTTTCCAGTCTTTTAACAGTCTTAAAGTTGGAATACTGATAAATGATTGCATTAGACTCGAAGTAGAGAAGCAATTTGTTGTATTGTTGTTGTTGTATTACGAAAGATGAGACTTGGTTATAGAAAGCAACAAAACACAGCTGCTAAACTAAAAAAACTAAACTAAAAGCTAAACTAAAAAAAGCAACAAAAAAGAGCATAGGCTGAAAGATTGATCTTGGGAGTTCTGTATGTAAACTGTATATGTTCGGTAAACATTATGCTCAGGGGTGCTGCTGGCTGGCACGTAGTGTATGTGTGTAAATAAGGGGTTGTTTGTCACGACAACAACGTAGGGGCTGTTTGTCACGGACGAAAGTAAAGAGCGGCGGGGGATGGGTGTCGCGGACGAAAGTGAAGAGGGGAGGGGTGGGGGCGTGTCACGAACAAAAGTGAAGAGCGGGGGACGGGGGTGGAGTCATAAGGGCTCCTAATAATATATCTGGGGGTTCAAAAACTGTGTGGGCCCTTAGAATCGTCTTAACTACACCCCCCAAGCGGCGCCCCTGATTATGCTTGCTGCAATTGCGACAATGGTGATAACGGAATTAAACTGCAACACCGCTTCTGTCACTTGCCCACCATGTCACCACCACTGTCATTTACATTTTCTATAGTAAAAAAATTTATTTAGTTATGCTACAGAAAAGACACTACAATATAAAACTGAACATCTTCCATCACAGCTCAGCAGCAGTAGTCAGATTTCATTTATCAAAGTGTAGTCAGCGGAGGAATCACCATCCAGGACGAGTTTTGTACTGTTGTCACTAATTCGAAAGTGAAGGTCATTAAATTGCGCACAATTTATAAACTATTTAAAAAGCCCCGCTCCAGTGATACTGGTACTGGTGTCATTTTGTCACCTCACAACCCTTGTACAAATGCAAACTGTTCCATACAGTATTTGTGTGTTTCTGTGTGTGTAATTCTTGCTAAACTTACAGAGCTTCGTGATTTAATGCTGAGTTTCAGTGTGATCTCTTCTCTCTTTTTTTTTTTTGCAGTTGCAGGCTGCCCTGTATAACCCAGTCCACTGTGCTCTTCTGGGTTTTTCTGCTGCCAGTACATCCTTGCCTCAAGGCTACCTCTGGGTATGTACATTTGCACAATGAGAACATCTTTTCTTCTTTATAACTCAATCTTACCACTGGTGCAGGAACATCAGCGTGTCTGTAGGGCTCTGATGATGACCACTTTCCTCACTTCAGCCATGATACACCTGAGGGGAAACAAATTACCCACATAAACATTTCAATAGTTTACTAATGACCAGGGCTTTCATCGGGCCAGTACAGCAGAGAACAGTCAAAGCTTAAATTTACTGACAATATGCTAATTTCACACACCGCCGGTTTCATCACATTTTACTAAGTAGTCATTTAGCAGATGTTTTTCTATCCACTTATAGTTTTCTTGCTCGAAGGCACAATATAAAAAGTGCACGGATCATTCCTTGCAGAATTTAAGTTTAATTTTATGGCCTCAGCAATACACAGTATTCAGTTTATATTTAATCTAAGAGCAAAACTTTTTTTAAAGCAAGAACAATTTCATTACAATTTACAGTAAGTAAAGCAAATGAAATATTACACCTAGGTCGGTAGTCAAAGGTAAAGTGTTGCATATTTTATTGATACAGAGATGTGTATTTTTGTAAAACATTTGCAAATGTTTTTTTTACATCAGCTGCACAGGTGAATTGTTACATAAATACTACTAAACTGTTATATAGAAAATGCAAAGTATTAAAAATATTGAAAATAAAGCTCTGTTCAAACTCAAATAAAAATTGGACAAAACAATATTATTAGTGTTCCACATTGCAGCCAAATTGAAGAAATATGGGATGTAGACAAGAGGTGAAGTGCAAATATGGCAGGTGTAGATATTAGTATGTTCATTTGTTTTGAATCTGAATGAAACAGTGTTTGAATCAATAGGTTAAACGAATTATTCAACGACTTATTCATATTGTTACCTACTGCACCAGTCTGAATACCTACACTTGCGTATAGCCATTTGTCTAGTAACGCAATGTATTTTCTATTTTTTTCATTTTAAAAAAGTGTGAATGCTGTAATGCAAATCTTGGTGTGCACTATACAAGCAGATCAAGAACCATTTATCATTCTCGGTCTGAATCTGAATCTGTCCACATTTATTCAAATAAACCATGCTATCATTTATAAACACAGGAATAACCCCTGAAACGATCTGCTTTGACCATATTTGGAATGGTCATGAATATTAATGATCTCTGCTCTGATGCTCTGCAGCTTTTCTCAGTGACTGACACACACACACGCACACACACACACACACACGCACGCACGCACGCACGCACGCACGCACGCACGCACGCACGCAC